>JAQQSZ010008985.1:0-12889 GCA_028646595.1 Phalanger gymnotis
GAAATAGTCCCTGCCCTCAGGAGGTCGATTTTAATGCAGCTGAAAACACGTACACAGATGAGTGTCTGAGGACAGGATAGTTTTGGGTTGGGGGTGCCTTAGTGTCTGGGTAGAACTGGAAAGATTTCATGAAATGGTAGTGTTTGAGCTGAGTCTGAAATGAAAGCAGGGATTTGAAGAGGTAGAGGTAAGGAAGGAGTGCATTCTAGGTATGGGGAACAGAAAGTATAAAAGTGTAGAGTTGGAGGATGGATTAATAGTCCTGTGCAGAGAGATTCTTTGTTATTGCTGTTGGGTTGTTTATAGTTTGTTTTGCAGTCATGTCTGACAGTTGCTAGAGTGGTTTGCCATTTCCTTGTTCAGCTCATTTTACAGATGAGGAAACTGAGGCACAGAGGGTTAAGTGATTTGCCTGGGGCACCCAGCTAGTAAGTGTCTGAGGCTGGATTTGAACTCAAGAAGATGTGTCTTCCTAACTCCAGGCCCATCACTCAATTCACTGTGCCCCCTAGCTGCCCTAGAAGGATTCTAGCTAACTGTCCAGGTGAGGATGACGAACTTTAATCATAGATTTGCAAAATTAGAGGGGTCCTTTAAGATTAACTACCCCAGAATTCTCCCAGTTAATTTAGCTATAGAAGACTATTTGGCTAGAATCCATTGATGGAACCCAGAAATGTTAGTCTAAGATATAGCATATTTTTTTTCAAATAAAAGGGTATCAAGGAAATTTTAGAGCAAAATAGTTAGGCCTATTTTCATGCCTTCTTTCCCACAACTCCATTACCCAAGTAACACTGCCAGTATTGAAGTGTTCTCACAGAACCATCAGGGCAGGAACTGCTTATTTTTCTATTTCCATTTCTAGGATAGCACCTGACATTTATTAAATCTTTATTACTGATTTGAAGTAAATCATATAGAACTTCAGCACATTTCAGGATCCTGGAAAACTGCATTTTGAAAAATACTGATCTCTACTCCTCTGAGACTAAAGACCTGAGTCAGTTTTTTAAAAATATATTTTTTTATTGTTAAAGAATTAAAATATATCCTTGTCTGGATGTGTCAAGATGGTACTATGATGCTATATTCCTCATACCTAACAGGTTAACTAAACTTTACTTACTACTTTCAGGTGTACCTGCTATGTCTCTGTAGGAGTGTACAGTTGGAGAAGCAAAAGGTAACATACTTTAGGTCTCCTTATGGACTAAACTCTACCAGTAATCCTTGGACATAAGTTTGAATGAAAAGGCATTCATTACGTGATTGCTATGTGCCAAAAACTCTGCCAAGTTCTGGGGATACAAATACAAAAGTAAGATAGCTCGTGACCTTAGTGAGCTTCCATCCTTTTTTTAAAGTGTCTTTGTCAAGTAGGTTTTACTCTCCAGAACAAGAACAATACCGAAAAAGTGCAACGTTGTTCGCTTCTCTTCCTCTGCTCAGTTTCAAGTGTTCAGAATGCCTAGTTATACTCAGTAGCTCCAATGCTATTTTTAAACTGCCACTTGCCTTGGCTACAAATCTGAGTTATTCGACTTTAAGACTTGTGCGCAATCTCTCTCTTCTGGTGTATTTAGTCTATTTCTTCTATGTTAGGTCTAGAAGAAGCACCTTCAGATAAGGCTGTTCTACCACCTGGTAATCCACGAGCTGTGTTGTTGTCATGACCCCTGAAATCTAGTATAGCTTAGTAACGTTGGGGTTGCACATTGTCTCCATCTCATTCTGCCAATGTTCAAATTCTTCCTTCTTGGTCTTATTCTAATCCAGCCAGCTTATTATTTTATTACATTAGTCGCTGTCAAAAGGCAAATAGAATTGGGGTCCCCAAAACCAAACATAAGGATCCCTTCATGTCATATTAACTTAGAAATATACATGTTAACTTGATCTATGTTCCATTACATTTTTATTTATCTTGCTAAATGTTATATTTTAATCTGGCTTGGTAGTGTGTTTGATTTCTCTGGTCTTTATCACTAATTTTTCCTTGGAGCGCCAGTGGAGGGAGAGTCCTACTCTGGAAGTCCTCCTCTCTGTGTAATGACTTCATGCAGAATCCTTGTTGTTGTTTGTCCTTCATTCTCCAAGAGGACCAATGACATCATGAGAGTGATGTCATGACTTGCATGTGCATTGGATATAAGTGAGGCAGGGCTGTGCAGAGTCATCATCCTTATTCCTCCCAAATGATCTTTGTAGAACGTTGACTTCATGAGAGCTGATATGGGTGGGGAGAGACAGAGACAGAGAGAGGGTCCAGGACAGAACCTTGGTTATAACCCATAGTTAGGGAGACAGGATCTGGATGATGATCCATCAAAAGAGGCTGAGAATGATTGTAGGCCCAAGTCTGGGCTCCTCTCAGAGATGTTCCCTGGGTGTACCCCTTTACATAAACTCCTCTTCTTGGTATTTCATTTGCTTATGTAATCCTTCCAGGATGTAGACTATAATGTCCCAAAACTATGCATCCAGTCTCAAAAGCAGCTACAACTGGCCAATAAAAGAGGCCTGTGGAAAGACCCCAGTGGCTTTCCAGGCCTGATCAGACCTTAGCATGGCTGCGTGTGCTCCATGGGACAGAAGACCCATGACTTGGGAAACTGCACATCAAGCACCTGCTGGGATGCTACCATGGGCATCCCTGTGTGAGTATTCTTGCTCTAATTATACATCTTTGTTTAAATAAAACTCAGCACCAGAAAGCCAAAGGCCTGTATCTTCTTCAGTATTTCAATATCCCCAAAGGAACTCGCTATAGATAAACAAGAAGAGCACCAAGAGGGAGCAGTGTTTCTGTCTCTCTGTCTGTCTGTGTCTCTCTCACACACTCACACTCGCACACACATACTTTCAGGGAAGAGAGAATATCCAGAAGTAGAGGGTGGTCAAAAAGGATAAGGTGTAAAAAAAGTACGTGGAATAGAGTCTCAGTGGAAAGTGTTGTATTTGGAATCAGGAATTAATTTTGAATCCCAGCTCTACAAACAACCGGCTATGTGACCTTGGACAAATCTCTTCACATTTCTGTGCTTCCTTATCTGTTAGGTTAGCCGGCTTCTAAGGCACCTTCCTCTCTAAGGCTATTACCTTATATTCTTATGAAACTGGTAATCTTGGCGGGGGGGGGGTAACAATTTCAGTTGAGAGTAGTAGTATGGTTACAAGTCAGTGGCAGAAATGAATAGGAGTAAAAGAAGTGGATAAAAAATGAATAGAAAATTTTTTCTTCCCTAGGAGTTTGCTGGAATAAGACATAGAATGATACTTTAAAAGACTGGTAAGAGGCAAATGTAAGTAAAGTAGGGTCTGAAGTCAGCCACCAATAGGAAATAGGCCTATAGTTGGAAGCTTGAGAAGAAAGGAGATTTAAAGTCTTTACTGCGGGGGAATTCATATATTAATAAAGGGGCAACAGTGAGGGCCCTACCGAGGTGAAGTAGCATGAATATGTAATGTTTGAAATTTATATTTCTCTAGCTTTGCTGGTCAGATCAACAAATATTTATTAAACCCTTGTTTGTTGTGTTGAAGATACTGTGTTAAAACACTGAAGGCTATTTTTTTAATGAAATAATGCCTGCCTTCAGGACTAGCTGGGAGATGAGGAAAAGCGCACCTAAAAGACAAGTTTGAATATGATGAATTGCACTGAAGAGGTCAGTTAGAATGGCATGGCATATTATAGGAGGAAGGGATTGCTCTTAAGTCAGTATGGTAGAAGTAACATCTACTAAGGACGTGATGCATAAACTAGGATAGATTTTCCTAAGAAGCAATGAAATTATCCTTTAGGTTTAAGTGGTCAAAGGAACTAAGTCTCTTAATTGTTGATATTGCTTCATAGTGGCATAACTACAAAAGTCCAGCCTACAAAGAATCAGGGGAAAGCAGCATTACAAAGGCTTCACGGGTACATTTTCATAACAAGCGGCTTAGAAACACTGAGCCAAAAGCTTTTAAGGCTAAAAAAAAAACCGTTTCATTGTCAATTGAAGGTCATTTTCTATGTAGCTTAGGTAGTGAAAAAATTAAGATTAGGTAGTATTGACAACAGCCAATTAATAATAATTTTCAATATGCTTTTACATGTCCCTATGATTACTTGACCTTCGCCCCGCCCTGTTGAAGAAAAAAGCGAATAAATGAAATCTTCATCATAAACATGCATAGTCCAGCAAAAAAAATTTCCACATTGACCAAGCCTGAAAATAGATGTCTTTCTGCATTTTAAGTTATCACCTCAGGCAGAAAGTGAGAGGCATATTTCATCTTTGGTATTTTGGACTTTGTCATTATTATGATCAGAGTTCTGAAGTCTTTCAAAATAATAGGTAAAGTTTAGTTAAAATATGGTGTGAGGCTAGGGGTATGAACTTTTCTTCCTTTTGAAAAAAAAAGGTTTAACGGTGGCTTTAGTTTTTATATTACAGCAATTTCTGGATTTCTTCCCTTGATATTTCCCTTACAACAAAGAAAAATAATTAAGAAAATACAACAGCCTACCAAGTATGGCAGAATATGGAATATTCTGTATCCACCTTCCCCTCCCTTTCTAAGGAAATATTTTTCCCATTTCTTCTCTGAGGACAAGATTGACCAATAGAATTACATAGTATTTGGCTTCATTTTGGTGGTGTTTTTTACTACTTATGCATTGTCATTATTCTTATTATATTGGTGCAACATCATCCTTCCTGTGGCTAGTTTCATAAATTTGGTTCAATGAAGTTTGTAGATCTTAGAACCAGGGAGGAGAATCTCTTAAATACTCAACATGTATCTGTGATCTCATTGAATTGCAAGTTCTCTCCCATGATCAATCAACAAGCATGGTATTAAGTGCCAGCAATGTACTAAGTGCTGGGAATACAAAAACAGAAATGAAACCAGACCTTCACAGAAAAGGAACTTCTATTCTGCAAAGGGAGATAACATAGAATAATCATATATATATATACACACATGTACACAGACATATAGATAGATATATAGATCGTCCTTATAAAAAATTAAAGGTAATTTTGGGAGGGAGCAGGGAGACCAAAAATGGTTTCCTGTAGAATGTGGTGCTTGAGTAAAGAATCCTAAGAAAAAATGAAGACGTACTTTCCAGTATAAAGGCATAGAGATGAGAGATGGATTATCATGTGTGAGGAATAGGAAGACCAGTCTGATTAGATCATAGAGTACAAAAGGGAGATTAATGTATGTAAAGGAAGGGGATGCTCTCCCTCCAGTTGGTGTAAGGATAAACAATAAAGACCACATAAGAGGAATAAGGAGGTATATTCACCCACTGATCCCTTTGTGATGGTGTTCTCTGATAAGAAACATAGTTAGCAAAGCAAGCAAATTAATTATATACCCATGGAAGCTTTAAATAGCTAAGCTCTAGGGAGAAGCAGGCAAGTCTCAGAGCAGATGTGGAATGAGACATAGAGGATCCATCCTCTACCCCCCGCCCAATGTAACTTTGAAGGGGAACTTCTCCACCAGTAGGAGACATTACATCCAGGTGGAAAGAGATGTACTCAAGACAACCATGACACAGAGTCACGCAAGAGAGGAAGCTGCTTTGAGAAAGGGGACTCCTGGCAGCCAATTCTGCATCCAAGGGAGCCATGCGAGGTTTTAGGTCTTGCAGTTGCAAGAGTTAGGAGTTGCCTTTGCTACACTTTCCCTTCACATATGCTTCCCTATTACTGCCCACTCTTCCCATGGACACTGTATTTATGTATGGGGAAAGTGCACCCTAGGTTTATGGAGAGGAATATTTATAACCCCTGGTTTTGCTATGCTTTCTTAGTAAATGCCTTTGCCAGCGGCTAATTGTATCTGCAGGCTAATTGTTAATGGGAAGGACACTTGGTGGAAGCTTGTGAATTGTAGGAATATAGACTCACAGAATTACCCTCACGTGCTGATGTAGCATTTATCCTTTTGGGGACCCAATCTATGAGGGTGAGTTAGGAGGGGAGCCCAGAGGCAGTGTTAAATGTAAACTTGTAAAAGGCTTTCAAATGATAACACAGAAGACCACTATTTTGTCCTACAGGTAATAAGGAGCCACTGGAGTTTATTCAGCAGGGAAGTGCCATAGACCTAGGCTTTGGAAATATCACTTTGGCAGCTTGGGTGCAAGTAAATTAGATTGAAGGGAGACAGAATTGAAGCAGGAAGACCAAATAGGCTGCTATTGCAGAGGTCCAGGTGAGAGGTGAGAAGGGCTTACCCTGGAGTACTGGTTATGTGAGTGGAGAGAAGAGGACAGATTTGAGAGCTACTGTAGAATTAGAAACCAGATTTGGTGATTGCTTTAATATGTACTTTGAGAATGAGGAATCAAAGATGACACCAAGGGTGTAAAGCTGTGTGCCTGGAAGAATAGTGGTGCCCTTTACAGAAATAAGTGGGAAAGAGTTGCGTTTGGAGTGAAAGACTGAGATTTGTGATGCTGATTGAAACTCATCCATGCCTGTTCATTCCTATGTGAGTGGATATAGAAATGAAAGGACAGCTGAGTTCTTGTTGGCCATTGCTTCAGAGCCTGGAGCCTTCTAAGGGGTATTTGCCAAAAGGTGATGTGGGGAGGTCAGGGTATGCTGGGGGAAGGAAGAGTATCCCGAGTATCTGTGCATACATTATGGGTGCCTGGGTCATGTTTGGGTCAAAACTGTCTTGAGTAGTGATAGAAGCTACTTATTAAATGATGCTTACAAACAACTTGATTTACCTTAAAGCTCTGCCAATTCAGGAAACTAGAAATTCTTTTCTTCTCAGGAACTTTCCTGAACTGACATTGATACTTACCTGACAAAGGTTTCCTAGGACAAAATTGCATAGATCACTATGTTTAGATTTGTCTTTTCTTTCCTTATAGGACCAAGAAGAGCAACTTTATGATGCCATAGGTCCACTGAACTCCATTATTCCTGCTTTCCTAGATTTCAATTATAATTACCATTATCATTTAGTTATAATTACCAAACCAAACCAAATAGTGCTCCTTAATTCTCTAGTTATCTCACTCCCATTACCACTCCAGCCTGAGTTCGCATCACCCAGCTTATTCTGCAGGGCAGCCCCAGCATTATTTTCCCTCCTGCCTTTCCTTGCCCCCTGATAGCAGCACACAAAAATTTTAAGCATCTGAGAGGTAACACTACAGGGTAATCTACATGTGCATTAAAACAAAGAAGAAAGGAAATAAAACAAATGGTGCTATGAATAAAAACATGGGTAATTATGCCTCATTTTTAATTTCCCTTATTTGTTCCAGTTCTAGTTCTGAACTTCCAAAGGAGAATCCTGTCTGGACTGGATTCTTGACCTGTTCCTACAGTGCCTAGCACAGAGGAGGTGTTATATAAATGCTCATTCCCTTCCTCTTCTAGCTGGCAGGTTCACTTTGACAAGACCATTAAGCTTTTTCCTTCTAGAACCTGTTTTCCCAGCAAGGATGGAAGGGCATCCCTCTCACCCTACAAATAAGTGTTACAGGGTTTTAGCTTATAAGAAGTTCAGATGTCTCTACTTTAGAATCCCCAATTTAGGGCCTGAAGAAATACAGCCCTTGCCCCATGACTGAGAAAAACTATTGGCTTCCAAATCATGCTGCCTGGTCTTCCACTATAGACTAAGCATCTGGTCCTTAGAAGCTTAGTTTCTTTGGGGTCTTAGACTGTCATGGAGACTGAGTGTCCATCCAGTCATTAGAAGCTTTCTTCCTTTGGCTGTATCCAACTAATCCCATCTATCCCCTTTTACCACAGCATGCAAATACTGCAGCAATACTGTGTTAGAGCTGGAAGATTCATTATAGATCATCTAGTCCATTCTCCTTGCCTTTTATAAATTAAGAGATTAAGTAAATGACTTGCCAGTCACACAAACTAAGCGACAGACCAAGAACTAGACCAAAAGTCTTGATTTCAAGTCTCTAATTAAAAAAAAGTTTTCAAAGCTATGTGCTTCAAAGGTTTAATATCAAGTAGAGAGCCACTACTCCACCTCAAAAGCTTGTAAGGTGTAGCACTCCTCATACTTTTTACCACTTCAATGAACAGGAGTGGGGTATAAAGGAGCAGGGAGTGGTTAGGTTCACAGTTTAGCTCAGTTCCTGTATAGCATAGTCCTAAATTCTAGTTCTAAACCTCCCAGGGATCAAGTCCTGGCACCCTGGCTTTTCAGAGTTTTCCTGCTGAGCTAGCTGGTTGCACCATCCCACCTGCAGTCTTGGCTTCAAGGTTGCCATGACTTGAACACCCAGGTTCAGAGGGAGATCACCCCTGACCCCTGAAACTAAGAAGGACAACACAGAACAGAAATCCTAGACCCATTTCTTGGAGCTAGGATAACAGAAAGGGCTCAGGATGGTATGGGGCTCATGCTATAGGTGAACTGTGATCTTTACTCTTTGGAAGCACAGGAGATAGTGGTCAGGAAAGAAATTATCCCAGTCTGGTTAAATGTACAACCACTTCTGGTTATGGAACCAATCAAAGGAGGGATCTCCCATCCTTGTTCTAGGGTAATCTTTTATAGAATTTACCAAATATCTCGCCCTGCTTAGCCTTAAAGGACCTTTTTCAAAACAATAAGCAAGATAGAGCAAAGGCAGGCAAAGAAAATTGGCTTCTCATTTCAGGCCTCACTCCATGGAGTTCTCATAAGAATTTAGAACATACTCTATCCCACCTGCAATCCTGGTTCCAAGGTTGCCATCTTGGCTCAGGTTTAGTGTGGGTTTACCACCAGCCCCTGAAACAGAGATGGATAAACCCAGAAGAGACCCCAAGCTCATTTGTTGGAGCTGGGACAAAAGAGGGGAGAGGGAAGGTATCCCACCTTCATAGAGCCCATGCTGTGGGGGAACTGGGGCCTTTATCACCTGGAAGCAGCAGGAAGGAATGTGGGGGGGGGGGGAGGAACCAAGTCAATAATTCTTTACACCGTACCACATGTCCAGGCCAGCTTGCCCAGAACAGATTCAAAAAGCATAATTGCTGACTCTGCCCTTCATAGTAATATTGCCTTTGCTGTTGGGTGCCTTGTGAGGTGGCCTAAGTTACTAAAGATTCTGCGAGTTTTATTTGTTTTCTTGCCTGAGAAGAGGTTAAAAGATTCTGGAATATGGACTTAGTTTTCTACTTTAGTGATAGTTTTTAAATCTCTTAGGAATGGGAAAAAGGATGCATGAGAGAGGAAAGGGACCAGCTGAAGAGGCAGCTTTAAGCCCTAGAGCATGTGGTGCTGCTCAGTTTTGGAAAGTGAGAGAAACTGCTGGGACAATGAGGAATTACATTCATTCTCTCTTCTGTTTTGTTGCTTCCTGATGAGTAGCACAGTTAGGTGTCTGCCGTTTTACATTTTTGCTTTTTAAAAAATGTTACTAGACAGGAATAATTTTAATTGGGTCCTGAGTTGGTGTGTGTTATTCTGTTATGGAGTAGAGGGAACTTTTTGATAGTTGATTATATGAAGTTCAACTGGCTGGAGATCATCCCCTTAATTTGGCAATCAATCTGTCACCTAGGGGCTGAGAGCATTTTATGAGTTATTCAGAATCTGTAGTTTAAGCTTTCTAGCTCTGCTGAGAAAGGAAGCCACATAGGACTAATACTTTCTAAAACCCTCCAGAACTAATCTCATTATCTCCAAAAGAAACAGGTCACTTTGCACCAAGGGATTTGGATTTTCTCCACCCTGCTGCTCCTCCCCCTTCAAGGGAGGGGGAATGGTAGCAGAGAAATCAAAGAAACTTCATGGCCTTGAATAAGCCCCCAGTGGGTTGGTGGGGGGGCGGGTGAAAATCACACTATGTCCTAGCCACTTTGCTTAATATTTCACAATTATTCGATCTTTTGATCCTCTCTACAACCTGGGAGGTAGGTACTATTATCCTTATTTTATAGATGAGGAAACTGAGGCAAATAGGGGTTAAATGACCTGCCCAGGGTCACACAGCTATTGACTGAGTCATATTTGAAAGTGTGTCTTTCTGACTCCAGGCCTTGTACTCTATCCCTACGTGCATATTTTGCTTTCTCTTATTTTTCATTTAAATAACTCACAAATGCTAAATAAATTAATTTTAAATGAAACTTTATTTAATCTGAAATGTATACAGAGTACAGTTATTAACTCTAAATTAGCCGAAGACTATTTGCCAGGAATCTGACAAATGTCAGCCTGATTCCATATCACAATTCAAGTTGTTTTTTCTTTAGGGAGTGCTATTACTTTTGGGAAGGGCTTTTCAATGGGCCAAAGTGGTCCTGCCATCTAATCAGAAGGATAACTACTTTCTAAGAAACAAAACAATTGTTCTATACTTTCCTGGGCTTGGGTCAGCTTAAACTGGTTCTGGTTCAGATGATGCTTGTCTAGATCTTCAAACCCATTACTTAGGGAAAAGGTAGTATGAAGCTCCTGCATGTCATAAGAAGCCTGTTGGAGCTTGTCTTTTAGGTTGCTGGGGAGACCTTGGACTTTAGGGCTGAGGTCCATGAAGGCTGACTGTAATTTCAGGACAATGCTGTGGGACTTGCCCAGAGTTCAGATTTCCAGAAGCTACAAGAAAAAGGGAGGAATAAAAGAGCTTAGTGAGTATGCAGCTCCTGCCCATTCTACCACAAATTCTAGATTTCTGGAAAAAGGCCTAACAATGTCTTTAGCTGTCTGTCACCTCTTTAATTGCTTTTGCGTAGATTTGACGTTATACATCTATATACACAGATACACATATGTACACATATACATACATATGTACTTAGATATCCAGTAGGCAATGGGAAATAGTTAACACATTTTTAAAAAAAATCCCTGGATTGGGCATTGGTAGATTCCATTTAAATCCCTATTCTATTTACTCCCTACGGGATTGTGAGGAAGATGCTTTGTACCTTAGGATGAATTCTAAAGTTTTTGCCAATTACAAAAACTTCTTTAGGCTACCTTTCCTGCTAGTCACTCAAGTTCAAAAGTCATCTGTGGATTACAGGGAAAAACTACAGGAAAAGGAAAAATCAGTTGCCACAATCAATTGACAGAAAGAATCTCTCTGTTCTCTACACTATCTTGTTTCAGTTCTTTGTCAGCTAGACTATTTCAACAACCTGTACCCCCAAGTGATTTTCCTATTATATTCTTCCCTTTACAGCAAGGTCATGTCATTTTTTTTGGGGGGGGAAACAATTGATCTTGACTGGGGTCACAGCTAGTGTCTGAGGACCAATTTGAACTCAAGTCCTCCAGCCTCCAGGGCCAGTGCTCTATGCACCGTGCCACCTAGCTGCCCAAAGAATCTTAATGTACTGTTCTGGTCCACAGCTAGAACTAGCATGATGTGCTGAGTGCTGGGCCCCAGGTGTTGATATCGTACTTCTCCCCCCTCCTAGTCCCAGCTACCGATTTGCTGTCTTCCTCATCTGCTTTGGGCTATGTCTGAGGGTCCTGTGGAGGTCAGGTCCTTCTCTTGACACTTTTTCTTCCTGCCTCTCTCATAAGATCCACTTGGCCTGGGGAACTTGTGCAGGAGCAGCTAAGATGACTTAGATCTGGGATACTTCTTCATAATCTGTAATAAACTCAGTCCTAAGTCTTATCTGTTCCTTTGTTCTTCCTTTGGGTCTTTTTTTGTTTGTTTGTTTGTTTTGGAGCAAGATCACATAACCATGGAGTCACAAGACCAAAGTTTGAATCCTGCCTCCAGTTGGAAAGTTCACTTCCTGAGGCCCTTGTTTCTTCCTTTCCAAGATGAAAGGGATACCTCCAAACTCCTTTCAGCTCTATATCTACAACTTTTTGAGTCATAGGTATGCCTACAAAGATATACTATTGTCTATTGATACTTCAGATAGAAGGTTCACTAGAGCCTCTGAGGGATCCAGAAAGTTTCAAAGTCAGCTAGGGTAGTAAATGCATAAGTAATTGGTAACTAAAGTGCCATTAGCAGTGTTGAGGTCTCAGAATTATGAGTTTACCTTGAACCCTAAAGCATGGTACCATTTTCTTTTCAATCTCCTGTGATTTGTTGGACACAATTACCCCTATAGTAAGTCAGACCTATGGTCTATATAGCTGCCTTAAGGTCTTGAGTTTCATAGAGTATCATTTCAAAAGGCTCTGTAATCCAAGACTTCCTGAAGATCACAGCTTTTGACATGTTGAATGTTCTGTTAGGAACATGCCATATTGTCTACCAAATCATCTTAATCTATTCTTGTGATCTGTTAAAATATACATTGGCTTCAGGTCTTACATATTGGCCAACACCGTTCTTTCTAGTTACCCTCAGTTTTCAGCCTTGTCATTGTTCCAGCTTCCTCATTCTTCCCACTCCTCTACTCCTATATCCAATTGTAGAGTCTTATTGATTCCATATCTTCCATCCATTCCCTGATTTCTACTTATATGGCCCCCACCCTGGTTCAGACCCTTGTTGTCTTACCCAGACTATCACGCCAGCCTCTCATTTAGATTCCTGGCCCCTCATCTATTTCTCTGATTAGTTTCCACAAGGCACCAAAGCAATCTTTCTAAAGCAGAAGCCTGTCATATCCTTACCTGAGAACTTTCCACAGTTTCCTGTTGCCTCTGTGATTTTTTACAATCCATTTTCTATTTACCTTTCTAGGTTTATTTTCACTTTCCTTCTCTCCTTTTATAGGTTCGGTTCCAGCCAAGCTACCTACTTTCTGTTCCCCCAAACTTGAGATTCCTACCTTCAAATAAGATAGACCACTTACACGCCTAGAACATATTTTTATCTCTATGTCATGAGAGTCCCTGCTTGACTTCAAGGTTTAGTTCTTGTATTATTCTCCTATGGTAGACTTTTCTGGATCCCCCAATTGTAAGTTCTCACCATCCT
>JAQQSZ010008986.1:0-12889 GCA_028646595.1 Phalanger gymnotis
AGTGAAAAGAGTTACTCTAAAATGCAAACTTTCTGAAGACTTCAATTTATGGTATTATATATTGATTTATATCTGTTCTCAAGCATGCTTCCCAATTAAGCGCTCCTAGTTGTTGGCTACTTTCCTACAAGGGACAGTGTTTGTGCCCTGAAATCCTCCAAAGGACAAAAAAGACAGAAGCCTAGGGCCTAAATGCAGAGAGTCTATAGAGGCAAGAAAAACATAAGGTAAGCATCTTCATTGCTTGCATATACTCCCTCCACTGAGGCCACTACAGAAGAGATGTTCTAGACTAATTGTTTAGTGTTTAATCATAACCCTAGGCAACAAATGAAAGATTTACTGTAAGGGAATAGGAAGGTTCTGACTCGGAAAAGGAGGCTACGTATGAGGGACAAACAAAAGGAGAGAATGTTGATTAAGTCAGAGTTGTTGGGAGTTTTTTGTTGTTGTTATTGTTACTGTTGCTGTGTTAACAAATATTTTGTTGTTTTTTTCTTTATTACACATCACTGTCATTTCCTAAAATCCTCACATACAACAACGTACAACTAAAGAAAACAAACCAAATCATTGGCCATGTCTGATGACATATGCCTATGAGCTATCTCTGATATACTAACAGAAAATGTGAATCAATGATAAAACTGTAATGTCAACAAGCATTTGTTAAGCACTTTCTATGTGCTTATGTACATGTATTATGTATAACACACTGTGCTAAGATGGAAATGAATAGCATAAGGCTCTAAGATAGGAAAATGGAAGAAAAGACTATATCCAAAATGTCCCCTACAATCTTTCTCTATTGACAAACTCATTTACTACTATTACTCAGATGATCCTCTTCATACAGATAACTTCTAAATCTTTACAAACAACCTGGAACTTTCTCCCAAGCTCCAGACTCCTATCTCCAATTGCTTATTGGTCATTTCCACCTGGGGTTCCCATTAGCACTTCAGATTAAATTTTCATTTCTCCCAAAATCTGTTCCACTTCAGACTTTCCTGTATTTCTGATACCATCACTGACCTGCCGCATTCAAAGAATGTGGTATAGGCTTTTTCACTTTTTCCTCTGCCTAACCCCTTCCAAGACTCAAAGCTTTGGACAAGTTAACTTCCTCACTTCTGGGAACTTTAGGTTCATCTATACACTGAGGCAGTTACATTAGATGCTCCAGACTGAAGGGACAATGTGTTAGTCTATTCAATCCTGTCTATAACACCTTTTTCTTTCTCTGTGTCCCCTTCTCTCTCTTCCCACCCTCACTACCTTAGTATGGGATCCCAATACCAAATACTAGGACCATTACAATAATGTCCCCAAATAGGAATCCATTCCTCTATGCCTTCCCCTCTCCTCAAATCCATCTTGATGCAGTTGTAAAATTAATTTTCCCACCATCTTAAATTCCTTGAACTCAACTCCATTGTCTCCATCATGCCCCCAACTTCTCCTCCTTTTTTTCCCAGCTTCTCGTTGTGTTCTTCCATTAGATTGTAAACTCCTTGAAGGCCCGGACTATCTTTCTTTTTCATACTTCTATCACCAGCACTTAGCATTATGTCTAGTGCAAACAGATATAACGCAGAGATCTGCTAATATCACTATTTCATGCTAAAGGCTTTAAAAGACCTACTGTTTAACAAATAAGGTCCAAACTCTTTAGCTTGCCTTTGAAGATCCTCAACAATGTGACAACACTATCTTTAAGCTTTTGTTTTCTTCCACATTTGCTACAGACTATTTGATGTCCCCTGTAAATGTTCATCTGTGTTTTTGCTAACACTATCTCCCCCAAACTTCAGCTCCTGAAACTTCATTTTAAAGCCCAATTCAAATGATACTATGTCAATGAAGCCTTCCTTGACATCTCATCTTGCTCCCACTAGACTCTTTGCCTTAGTAACAATCCTTTCCACCTCTGTAAGGCCAATCTGTAAGTGAAAGATCTTTCTTGCCCATTGAATAGGTCTCAGGTGGGGCCAACAAAGGGAAGCCTGATTAGAAGCAAGCCCACACCTTTTCACTAACTAGATGTAAGGCCCCAGGCCCCACACCTTTTTGCTAAGTAGGCTCTTAACCCTCAGGTCCCTGAACTCAGTAAAAGAGCTCTGATGTTGGAGGTTTGCCTTTGGGAACACACTCATTGAAAGAGCGTTGGTGACAAAACTCTGGGTAAGCCATTGAAGCAGCCCCCCTCCTGCTCTGAAAACTCTGGTAAATACTTATTGTGATTTTGGTTAGACAGAACTGTTAAGCTGCTTATATTGTCTCTATTTATAATTTCTGTTTGTATTTGCTCTGAGGTTCAAGGTGCTGGATTTCCCCCTGAACTAATTAAATGGTATATGCATGTTTAATTAAAGTAAGACTGTTAACCTCTTAAAGCTGCTTTCCTTAGAAAAGAAGATCAAAGAACCTATGCTGGCAGCTCTTCTGTGTTACTAGTCTTACACAGACACAGTAGCAGAAAGCAGCATTGTTGTTACAACCTCAGACTTCGAAATACGTTTGGGTTACCAATTTCCTATGTACTTCTACAACATCTCCTATTTCAACTATTTGTACATATGTCAAACTCCTCTCATAGATTTTAAGCTGAATGAAGACAGAGATGGTCATTTATTTTGATTGCATCTCTCCATCATCTCCAACAGTGCTCCTGCAATACAATAGGTTCTTCAAGGTGAAGGTGAAAGTGAAAATCTAGAGATCCTTTAAAATGCCTGTATCACAGGCTGGGAAGAAGACATACAAACACCAGGGGTGAGCCTAAGAGCACTGTAAGTAGTGGCTTGATCCAGTACTGGAAGGCATAAAGAGGGCAGATTTATTTATTAGAAGAACTACAATTCTAAATGTCAGAGTCTAAAGAAAGGGTTCATAGATTAAAGGGGAATGACAATATCAAACACCTAGAAGAGAAGCCTATTACTTGAAATCTTTGACCTACTATGGAAGCAGCTGTAAGATTCAGTGACATCCCCCTCAGTAGAACTAAAGTGTAACCCAACCCTGACAAATGTGGAAGATGAAATTTCCTCATACTTCAATAAAGTTTAGTAAACTTGCATGTGCTAGAGGTTATAGACAACAAGATAGTACTGATATTTCAAAAGAAGCCAGAAAAGGGAAGAGAAAGGCAGGGACCTAAAACCATGGTAAGTAAAAGGGAAAAAAAAAATCCAAATTTTATTCTTCACTGCTACTATCCAAGATTACAAATCAGAGATAAAAGGAGATTCTGTGTCCCATTTCATCCCAGATACAGTCAATAAAAATGCATAATCACTACCTTTAGATTGTATTATAGCAAATGGTGTTTAGGTTTGAAAAGATTTTTTTTCCTAAAATGTTTATCTGAATTATTCTGTTTCACTTGTTCTAATACTGAGATATTTGTATTTCTTTAGCATATATTAACTGGTGTTAATATTTTACATGTGCCTTTTGCTTCTAAGTTCTTAAAATAAATTCTATAACCAGTTTTGAAACCACATGACCCTGATAAAGTCAGTTAGCCTCTATGGGCTCCAATTTCCTTATCTGCAAAACAAGGGAAGAGATGGTGTTTAATGTCCCTATGAGTTTTTTAAGATTATTCAATATCTATGTTATCTAATAACATGCTTCTAAAACAAGGTGAGGTTGGCTAAGCATCTGACACAAGATGAAATAGAGTCAGAGAGATGTTAAATATCTTGCCCTAACTCACCAAGGAACGGTGATGAAAGAACCAAAGTCTGAACCTAATCTCTGCTGGGAGACCATGTGGTTAGGGGAAGGCAGTCAAGTTTTAGAATCTGCCACAGATACTAAAAACTCAATTAGATATTACATCTGCTACCAGTACTAACCCACAATTTGGGATCAAATCTAATAAAATATTGCATTATTTTTAAAAAGTGATCAATGAAGTTGCCATAAAATATTAATGTAGTATTAAATGTCAACTGTATATTTTTATCATATTCTTAACATTAACTCTGCATTCTAGCTTAGAACCAAATATTATCTATATATGGTATAGTGGAAAGAATGTTTGCTATGCAGTCAGGAGGACCTGGGGGCTTCTGACATCACTGGAGGTGTGACCACGGGCAGGTCACTTAACTTCTCTCAACTTTAGTTTCCAGTTTCCTCAACTGTAAAGCTGAGATAACAACAGTATTTACCTCACAGGGTTGCTTTAAGGATAAAGTAATATACTATAAAAAGAAAGATTTGAGAACCTTAAAGCACTACAGGTTAGCTGAAAACCTAACTTCCCATCCAACAAAGGCATTGCTGAAAACAGAATCAAGAAACTCCACTTTCAAAATCTAGCATTAAACCTTGAAGATAAACCATCTTCCCTTTGAGTACAGTTTAACCCACTAAACTTCTAAGAGAAAAAAGTAGACACTGAAAAAGACTGAAGCAGGTCTCTCTTCCCTTACTACAAACTGTAAATTCAGTTAGAGCAGGCCTATACAGTCTGCGGCCCAAGGGTTGCTTATACCCTACCAGCCACTTGCACCCTTTGGGCCATTTGCAGCACACCTCTACCTACAAAGGATGTTTTCCTCTACATTTTTTGAGGGCCACCCAAAATACTTTGGCAAACTTCAGGTCAAAGGTTGTGCAAGCCTGGGTTAGAGATAACAACAAAAGCAATAAAGTTCTTGGTGTGAAGCAATCAATCAATCAATCAACAAGCATTAAGTGTGTACTGCGTGTCCATCACTATGCTAGGAACCAAGGATAAAAAGACAGAAATAAAAATTTTTACTCCAAGAAGTTTACAGTCTATCAGAGACTACGTGTAGATCAAAAAGTATAAACAAAATAAATACAAAGTAAACTTCGGTGAGGAGGGGAGGCATGGCTCGAAGATCAGGAAAGCCTTCATGTAAAAGTGTCACTTGAGCAGAACTCTAAAGGAAAAAGGATAGTGGGAGGGTATTCCAGGAATGAAGGACACCTAGTGCACTGCAAAGGTGTGGAGAGAGGGGACAGGGGAGGGAATAGAGGGGTCAGGAACAAGGAGCAGCTACAGGGACTAGTTTGGAGAAACTGAAGAATGAGGAAAGCAGAGCGACTATTTATAACAAAGTTGGAAAGGTAGGTTGGAGGTCAGGATGTAAACTCAGCAGCAAAAGATGAGATGGAATGCTTCACCATCAACACATCTATATAGTGCTTTAAGGTTTAAAAGGCGTCTGGCAACAACACTCAGAGAAGACAACATAAGTAATTTTACAAATGAGAAAAGTGAAGTGACTTATTAAGTCAAACATATATCTGGTAAGTCTAAGCCAGGATTTAGGACCACAAAATTAAAGCTGAGAAGGACTTTAGAACCTGTTTCTATTCTCTCATTTTACAGATAAATCAACTGGGGTCCATCGGCAAGGTCACAAAAGTTCCAAGTCCTTAGCCATGGGATATGAATCAGCATTTCCAATTCCAGATTCCATGTATGTTTCTCCCATCATCCCATACTTTCCTCAAAACCAACACAACCTTGAAAAACCTAAAACAAGTTTTTCATAAATTGCTAGTTATTATATACCTAAATCTCTCCTACAGTGAAGATACACTTGACCCTTAAAATTAAAAAATTTCTATATCTCCTTAGCCACATCAACAAAGGTTATTTACTTGTAGAACTTTTTAATTAACACCACTTGCCTGTGTTTTTTCCTTACTTAGACCAATAAAACCTATTCATTCCTAAATATCAATATCTCAAAGTGCTAGAAAACAGTCTAAGCTGCCAAGGAAAAGTACATGTTTTTCTACTATGGACTATATGTGAAAGGAAATGTTACTAAAGTGATGTTATTTTATTCCTACATATTTTGTTTGGTTAAGTTGTCATTTTTCAAGTAAATATTTAAGCTATTTCAATAAAAAATAACCCTAGCCATTTTGCTTCATATTTTGATCCCCAAGTATGATCATTAATGTTTTTCATTTTTCTAAAAAGTATATTTTGCTTTAAATATGTGATTTTTAAAGGTCTCCTCTTTTTGAAAAAATTAGATCACAAGATCACAGATTTAGAGCTCATTATTAGGGACCTCAGAGGCCTTTGAGACCAGCCTCACCTTAAAGTTGAAGAAATCGAGGCAGAAAATTGTTAGTAACTCAACAACAAAATTGTTAATAACTATGATCAAAAAGTAACTCATGCCTCAGGATGTGAACCCAGGTCTTTCTGTCTCTGAGTCTAATGCCTTATTCACTACATCTTGCTGCCAATAAAATAAGAAATGTACTCTAATTTGTACAAGAGATGTGTTCCTAGAAAATCAACATTAAAATAGTTTAAGTTATTCTTACGGCTTATATCAACTTAAATTAAAATTGCATTTACCACCTTAACTAAAGTATTCAGGACATTGACTCTATTTACCTACCCTACCTGTATATTTCTGTCAGACCTAGAATCTTGGAAGATGTCTTTTATACTTGCTAATAGTTGTATCAGCACCATGCAAGATAATCATTGTACGCAGTTACCAAATCTTAAAAAATTCTGTGAATGACAAAATCAGAAAGGCATTGATCAAAAACGCACTAAACTAAAAAATTAAATTCTTGAATTTAAGGACCTAGCGAGCTAAGATATTTGACCAAACATTGCCTCATGTAAACGGACAATGAAAATTGTTGTGGGGCATATCACTAGGCAAGCTATTAAATCTAATACTGTTCCCAGTTAAAAAAAAGCTTGATAGCAAACAACCTTTTTCCTGTTATTTGTAAATATGACTCAATTTATAACATCTTGTATTTCCAAGTATATTTTATTCAAATCAACCTTATGTTATATGAAACCACTTGTAGTAGGCTTTTAAAATAATTTACAAATAGTTTACTGTGAGGGTGCTGCCTAAGGTGTGTTTCCTGAAAGTAAAAAAAAAAAATGCCACTACAAAACATCTAACAAGCACATCTTAGGAAAAGCAACAGAATTCATATGAAGCCACTGACTATTTACCTATTTAACATATTGACTTTTCTGTAGGAATAACTTTTTGATCATCACTGTGGTCTAAGGGATTAGGACCATTTCTCCAATAAATGGTCTCTGCTGCTAACAGATATGAGACACATTCTTATGAGACTACTTATGAGACCAAATGAGACATCTCAGACTCATGGGTCAAAACATCTCCACCATGCTTCTGCAGCATTATATGATGATAAACAATATAAACATGTGTGCTGAAATTGTAAACATCCACTGTGACTGCACCGTGAGATACAGGGATGAGGTGATGTAACCTTCTGAGGCTATTGATGGCAATATGCCTTGTCTGTTGCCCTATAAAACAGGTGGGTACTGGTTAGTGAGTTGGGGAAGCATCTAAGGTTGAATGCACAAACTGGGATGCTGTGTGCCTTGACTGTCCTCCATCAAGGCTTGGTGGGGGAGAATCTGTGTTTCCTACTAAGAGGGCCAGGTGTCACCTGTTTAGATTATAAAGGTCAGGACCCAGAGGAGTGGAGTGTAAATATAAAGCAGGTGGCCACCGGTCAGTGAGTGGGGAGGGTTGAAATGCACAAGTTAGGATACAGTGTCTGCCTTGATCAGCCCTTATCGAGGCTTGGGGGGAATCCGTGTTTGCCTCAACTGGTGCCCGTTCAGGCTTGAGGGGTTTTAGGGGAATGCACAAGTTGGGCCTGTCTCGACCGGCCCCATTGAGAAGGAGGGGGAGTTGTCCCACCTATGAGAAGGGTGACTAGAGAATGATGTAGGAGTTGGTGCTCAGCAACCCTTGGGAGAAGGTTAGATAGAATAAAGTCTACACTGTCTAATTGTTAACCCCTTTGAAGCTGTCTTTCCTTTATAAAAGTAGACCAAGGAACTTGTGCTAGGAAGCTATCCTGAGAGTGCTAGGGTGCTTGCTAATGCAGGGAAAAAATCATTAAGAACAGCTATGGGATTTTAGCAAAATGTGAAATCACAGATGACAGGATTTTACAAGAATGATTTCAAGCAAAAAAATTTATAAGCAAACAATCTGCAAATTTTGCTCCTGGGCACAATTTACATGAATAAACAAATAGTAAAATCTAAGTTAGTTTCTCTATGACAGATGATGGTTAAGTCTTATACAATATCTTAGCGTTGGCTGTTTTGTTGTTTTAGGAGCAGAAAGAGTACAATTTTATGAGAATGTGATGGAATTCTCATAATACTAGAATTTTAAGTGAGAAGACCTATTTTATATATTTTTTTCAATCCAACCATCATTTATTAAGCACCGGTTATGTGCAAGGTTCTGTGCTAGGTACAAAGATAAATATTAAAAAATGGCCCCTGCACTGAAAAAACTTATATACTGTAAAAATGACTAATCTGGCTCCCTACCACCTGAAGACTATATTCCATTCCTCACTAATTATGTTAATTCCAATTTTAGGGGTCCAAGCACCCCAGTTCTATTAAACTACTTAGATTACTATTTTATACAATGTTTAAAAAAAAAACAAATTTTTCAGAAAATTATTTCAGCCAATGAAAAGTATGTGAGTTCTTTATAAACGAATAGATGCATCCCTTCAGGCCAAAATCAGTAAGCTGGGAAAAAATTGCCAAGGCATTTTAGGAAACAGTGATTTTTCCAATCAACCTTCAAAGATAGTAAAACTTAAAATAACAAACTCAGTCCAATTTCTTACAAAACCAGACCAATTATTCAATAAATTGCTGTCATCTGCTAACTCACCTAGCACAGGGCAGTGGTCTCTGTAGAAAGAACCTCCTTTAGCATCCTGGACACACTTCAAGTCAGACTAAAGGCGAGAAATCAAAAGGATATATGAAAGAGTGATTTCAACAATGTCTGAAGCTAGAAGAAATGTGGGCAACTCGAAACTTGTATTAAAAGGAATCCTACAGCAGCTCTGGATTCACAATGGTCATACTATAACATGCTTTCAAAATTGCATATTGTGACCTCTAAAGCACCTTTTAGCTCTAAACAGATGATCATCTGCTTATTAAATACGTTTAAGAATACATGTAATTATACCTTGCTTACTTTCTCAGCTTCATCTAAAGCCCCAAATAAAGAATTTAAAAACCTGATGAATTGCAAATAAAAAGTCCAAATTACCTACTGGATTAAATAATTTTTAAATAGGTTATTGAAAAGTCAAGATTTTTTTTTAATAAGTACTGTCAGTTATGTTAATATACTTTAGTTGAGCTGTCAGCATCAGATTCAGTTTATCATAGATCATCCTAAAAGATGAACTATAACATTATTTAATATTTCAAAAGTCCATTTTCATTTCCTTCAGGCAAAGAACTGACTGGAAGAAGCATTTAACAAGTAAAAGATATTAAGGAAATAAGGTAGCAGCATCAGCATTCTCAGCATCAAAAAATACCATTTCCAAAAATGTGTGTCATAAAGGAATATTCTACTGAACATTTCATCCTATACAAGTGCGTATACATATATGCACACATAAGTTTATCCCAGAAGTCTTCCAATTTAAAGAAAAAATGAAAATTACTTTAAGTATACAATGATGCTATATATTTTATCTAAAGTTTAGATTTTGAGCCACATCTAAATCTATAAAGCTATACAACCCCCACAACCATCATATACACACACACCCACACACACTCATTTCAGCTTCAAAAACACATTGTGAGGCAGACAAGGCAAATATTACCAAGAAATGCCTATTTGGGAGTTTAATATGAATGTATATGTAGAGCCTATATCAAATTACATGCTGTCTCGGGACACGGGGAGGGAAGAGATGGGGAGAAAATTTGGAACTCAAAATCTTATGGAAGTGAATGTTGAAAACTAAAAATAAATAAATTTATAAAATTTTTAAAAATGCCTATTTTTGAAATGAGGAAACTTGTTTTAACAAAATTAAGTGATGTGTCTGAGGTCACACATCTAATAACAGAATCACTAAACCCTACCTTTCGTAACTCCTAGTTTGAATCTGTCTACTATACTTATCTAACCTCTGATGTCACCTAGTTATTTCCCCTCATTTCTTAATAACTTAATCATTTCAAGTCCCTTCCAATTTAACATTTTTTAAAAAGAACATTTAAGCTAGCAAAAAAAGAGGCAACAATATTCATATTTTTAAAAATGACAGGTTTTTTATAATATTGTTGTCTTACTGAATGCTAAAAACAATTTCCCCTTCCCCATCCCCAGAGTATTGACAAGCCTCAGATTTATACTTATTATCCTACTGAGCAGGTAAAGAGTTATTGATCTCTGTGTTATATCCCACCTGTCCTGCCAATAACAACTCCAATAGTTGGTTTCTTTGGTGCTATCTCTGACTACTGCACCTTCTAAATGATAGGGGAACTAGTTTTTCTTTCTTTAGCATTCTAAGGAAAATTAATAGGAGAACAGGCTACGTACACCCCCATGGCTTCCTTTTAACTTCCTCCTTGGTTATCTAGGTTATGCCAGGTATTGTGGTAAGTACTTTGTGGTAAGCACTTTACTTTTTGCTAACACAAAGGGTGCTGCTAAAAATAATTTTGTACATGTCTATGATGGAGGCAAGTAATACAAGGCATAGAGGTGGAATGCTAAGTACTGAAAACTGGGCAGGTCTGGCTGAAATATTAAGAATTGTGCTTAAAGTAATTGAGTCTTAGGAAAGCCTCCATGTATACCTAAGGAAAATAATAGCATGTTTGCAATCAAAACTTTCAGATAAAGCCTCAGAGAAAGTTTAAACTCCTTCCATTTTATTAACATTTCACAGAACAGACTTCCATCCCAATGCATATGTATAATCAGGATGCAAACTGACAGAAAGACACAACAAAAGGAGGAAGACAAAAAGAACACATTAGGGGCTATTTTTATTATTATTCCCTTCCCCAACCCAACATTCTTATCATCAGTATTTTTTTCCAGCTTACCATGCCTTCAAAGCCAACTCTGTAAAGGTTCTTAGCACCATTGTCCCATAGAACATATGCTGCACTGTGTGGACTAGATGCACTCCAGTCCTGAATTTCAGTTACCTAATAGAGTTTAAGGGGGAAAAAAACAGTGAGGGGAAAAAGAAGTTAGTTCTTTTAACAAAGCTTAGTTCTTTTGGCTAAGAAAATCTCCTTTTGTTAACTGTCACATCTTCTATTAATGATTCATTTCATTCCAAGATCAATCCTAAAGTACTAAGGGACGAAATGGAGTTATGTCTTTCCTCTATCACCATTCAAAAAAAAAGGCATTATGGCAGTCAACCAATTGCTCAAGTATTTTTAAAACCCTTACCACAACCCCAGCACTAAGCTAGGCTCTGGGAATACAGACAAAAATAAGAGACCCTGACCCCAAGTAGCTTAATTCTATTTAATTATGAAGATATCGCAGGTGCTCTAGCATCTGATAACTGTCACAGAGAAGTCTGGCCCCAACAGGCAGAACCAAGAGTGGTGGATAGAAATTGCATAGAGACAAACGTTAGGCACAATGCAGAGAATATCATCCTAACAATTAGAGCTGACCCACGAGGAACAGGGTGCCTCAATAAGTAGGATTCCTCTTCTTAGAAGTCCTGAGGTGAGAGGTTGGATGTCCGCTTATCAGGGATGTGATAGGAATGATTACTTTCTGGTATGGGTTGGATCAAATGTTAGATTAGTTCCTTCCAATTCTTAAATTCAGAAATTCTATAAACAATGTCACTTTAAGGGGGTGGAGCCAAGATGGCATTTGGAAAGCAGGGACTCACTTAAGCTCTCCCCCAAATCCCTCCAAACACCTGAAAAAATGGCTCTAAACAAATTCTAGAGCTGTGGAACCCATAAAATAGCAGAGGGAAGCAGGTCTCCAGCCTAGGACAGCCTGGATGGTTGCTAGGAAGGGACTATTGCACTGAGCTGGGGGGAGAGCACAGCCCAGCACGGGCCACCTCAGGACCAACCAGATGGGGAGTTGGGCAGAGCAGGCTGTAGGGCCATGAATCACTGAGCTGTGGCAGCTGCCAGACTTCTCAACCCACAGACACCAAAGACAACCACGCAGGTTAGTGGGAAAACTGCTGGACCAGCGTGAGAGACATGCCAGGTCTGTCCCCGGGCCCCAGACACGAGGGCGGCCAGAGGTAGCCCAGCTGCAGTAGGAGCAGGAAGCTCCAGCAGCTGTTTCCAGAGCTCCAGTGTCAGCTGCTTCCAGAGTCCCTGGCCCACAGGGTGGAAGGAATCAAGCGGCTGCAATCAGAGCTGGAGTGCAAGGAGTGCTTTGCTGGCATGGAGGCAGGGTTCTCTTCCTTTGCCCTGCTTGGATCTGGTTCAAGGTCTTGGTTGGCAGTTCTTGGGGGAGGAAGAGCTCGGGTGTGGCAGAGCTTGCAGTGACAGTGGAGTAGAAGTAGCTCTGAAAACAGCAGTGCAGCCCCTAAAGCTTGGGACAAAGTACTCTCTACTCTACAAGCAGTCATACCCTAACAAAAGGCTCAAAGGTCAAGCAGTTGGCTGGGAACATGACCAGGAAGCAAAAAAAGACTCAGATTCAGACTACAGAAACTTTTTTTGGTGACAAAGGAGATCAAAACATCCAGCCAGACGTCGTCAACAAAGTCAAAGAGCCTACATCAAAAGCCTTCAAGAAAAATATGAACTGGTCTCAGGCCATGGAAGAGCTCAAAAAGGATTTGGAAAAGCAAGTGAGAGAAGTAGAGGGAAAATTGAGAAATGAGAGTGATGTAATAAAATCATAAAAAACAAGTCAATCATTTGCTAAAGGAGACTCAAAAAAATCCTGAAGAAAATAACACTTTAAAAAACAGACTAACCCAAATGGCAAAAGAGCTCCAAAAAGCCAATGAGGAGAAGAATGTCTTGAAAGGCAGAATTAGCCAAATGGAAAAGGAG
>JAQQSZ010008987.1:0-12889 GCA_028646595.1 Phalanger gymnotis
CATCCATCCACCCATCCACCCATCCACATCCATCCACCCATCCATTCACATCTCTTATCCATCCACCCATCCACATCCATCCATCCATCCATCCATCCATCCACCCATCCACATCCATCCATCCACCCATCCACACCCATCCACATCCATCCACCCATCCATTCACATCCCTTACCCATCCATTCATCTATCCATCCAATAGCAAGTCAACTTTCAAAGCCAGGTCTTCTGCCTCCAGGTCCAACCCCCTTTAGACAATACTCTGAGCTCTCCTTCCCACTCTAGGGCCCTAAGATCCTTCTCTATAATACTCGTGAGAGGCAGGAAGGGCAAGTATTATTTTACTCATTTCGCTGATTAGAAAACCGAGTATCAGAGAAGGGAAGTCAATTGTTCAAGGTCACACAATAAGTCAGTTGAGGAGCTGAGATTGGAATGCATGACCTCTTGACTCCACACATAATTAGTCTTCCCTCGGTCAAGAGCAAGCCATGTGAGGAGCCAGAATTTGAACCCGAGTCTCCTTCCCTTCCACCAAAATGATCTCTAAGTTCCATTATCTCACCTCTGATCATCTGTGGCTCAGTAATTGTACAGTGGTCCTCCCTCAGGCAGTGCCCCATCAGAAGCCACAGGCCAGAGGAGGATGAGACACAGTTTTTGCCCAAGGAATCCCACTGGTGAATAAAAGGGAGCCCAGACTTCTTCCAAAGGCACCAATCAAACCCACTGATGTTGAGTCCTACCACTTTAAATTGTAAACAAAAGAGACTGAGGAGGAGGAAAGGAAGAGGTAGAGCGTGAAGGAGGAGAGTCACCATGGTCTATGGCAGAAGAGGCCTCATCCAGTTTAGCCCTCTGGTTATACAGATGGGGCAAAGGAAGTCCAGAGTGGGGGGATGACAGAGTGGGTGGCTGAAGGTCACACAGCAAATGGGAGGGGGGAACTGGACTGGAATCCAGGCCTCCTGGCTCCTAGCTTCTTCCTTCCATAGCACAGAACTGCCTTACTAGCTCTGCTCAAATAACCCTAGACTATGAGAGCAGATGGATGTGCAGAAGGCAGTGTGGTCCAATGGAAAGAGCATTAGATGTGAAATCAGAAGACCCAGACACAGCTCCTATGTCTGCTGCTCACTAGCAGCATGACCTTGGGGAAGTCTCAAACACTCCCTGGGCTTCAGCCAGGTGATCCTTGGCCTGTGTTCTGAGTATGAGACGAGACAACAGATTCCTGAATCCAAGTGTTGGAGTCTCTGGCTGGCCCTCTGCAGCACAAGTTGTCATGGGGCCTCTGCTCAGGTCCACCACCTCTGAAAGCTAGCTCTTGGGTAAGGAGGCTTCTCTTTAGTGCTAAGCCCCAAATGGGCTCTTGGTAAGATCCCCCACTGGGGTCAAGCAGAGTCAATCCCTCTTGCCTGGTACAGACCTTAGAACACTGGTGACAGCTTTCATGGTCCCCCCTCCTCCTCAAGTCTTCTCTTCTCCACACTAAGCACTCCCAGTTTCTTAGATAGGTCCTCACATACACAACCTCAAGGCCCTTCCCCATGCTCTGGACACTGGGTCCTCTCCATTGGATCAGTGTGGCTCTCAGAATCCCAGGATGCTAAGAGCATAGCTTCTGAGGCCAGCAAGGCCCACCCTTCCATTTTACAGATGAGGAGCTGAAGTGACTCACCCCCCAACATATAACTTGAGTCAGGATTTGAACGCAGGTCTTCCTGACACCAAGGCCATAATGCCACTCTGCCCCTTTTCACCCTTGGCACTCAAGTCTGAAAAAAATGCTACAGATATCTAGGTGCTTTACTAAATGTGACATAACAAGGAACAACCATTGGCTAGTAATCGAGAAAGGCAGGACTGGACCCGAGGGCTTCCTGACTCTGTCCCCTAGGACGCACACCTCATCCTTATCTTCTTCCTCTTCACCAGCAGCACCAACCCTGACTAGTCGGAACCTTGGCCTCATTATCTCCATGCTTTTCCTATGAAGGAGAGAGAAAACAGCTCTGTCTCCACATGCCAAGACATCGGGGCCCTTCAGCAAGAAACTTAATTTGTTCTCCAGATGTTCTGCCCCCAGGAGGTAGAACAGCCCATTGGCCGAGCTCGGTTTGGCACTGACCTGTACCCCTAGTCCGCAATGCTTGCCAATGGAACTGGGTGGCCAGGGCAGCTGAGAATGAGAGTAACAGCCCCTACTTCTGCCTGTCAGGGATAATAGCAAACACGTTTCTAGAACTCTAAGAGGTCTACAAAGCTCCTTCCTCAAAGTGTTCTGTGAATGCCACCATGCCCACTTTACAGATGAGACAGATGTGGTTCAGAGAAGGAAAATATCTGGAGTTAGAACACGAGATGTAAGAGCTGGAAGGGGTCTCAGAACAGGGGATTAAGAGTTGGGAGGGGTATCAGAATAGGGGATGTCAGCGCTGGGAGGGGCCTCAGAACAGGGGATGGCAGGGCTGTGAGGGGCCTCAGAACAGGGGATATCAGGGCTGGGAAGTGAGGTCAGGACTCTGGGATCTGCTACTGACTAGCTGGGTGGTCTTATTTGTACAGCTTGGCCTGTATTACAGAAGTTTCCCCTTCTGTAATATGAGGGGGTTAGACTATGTGGTCTTTAAAGTCCCATCCCAGTTCTGACATTCTACATATAACAGTCTCCAAGAAACATCTTATGGTCCCCAGCCTTTACATACCCAGAAAACAGTGTAGGAACGCTTGTCTATGGGATCTGGCTCAGCTATGAAGGGATGCTGCTGCTGCTGTTTTTATTAATGCTGCTATCACTGCTGCTACTACTGAGGGCCTTGGACCTTTGGTCTCACTACCCCCAGGTCTCCTCCTCCTTGCTCTCACACCTCCCTGTCTAGGGGCAGGAGGGGCTGTGGAACAACACAAGAGCCCCCGTTTCCACCTTTCCACCCATCAGCCCTTGGATTCTGCTTGGCCCAAAAGGGCACTGTGGGGCGGAGGATGACTTCAGCTCCTTGCTCACAACGAATATTTAACAACTGGCCCTCACTTCTCTCAAGCAGGCTCAAGCTGGCTCTAGCAAACCAATGTTTATAAACAATCAACCAACCCACTAAGACTGATGAGGTGCTTACCACGTGCCCAGTATGGGGACTACAGGCAAACAGTGAAAACAACCTGCCCTCAAGAAGCTTAGGTTCTCCATTAATTCACTCACTCGCTCATTCCATGCCAGGAGCATTTCTGTGCTTGGAGGATGCCCTCAGGGAAAACCACAATGGCTACAGACCACATTTCGTTGTCTAACAACACACGGGAAATGCCTATGGAGGAAGATGGAGCCCAGCTGCTGGTGGGCACATGCGGCTGCAAAGGCTAGCCACTCTGGAAGGAGATGAAGTTGGAGCTGCCATCCAAGTTCTTCTACTGATTAATCAAAAATAGGGCCATTCTTGCCGCCTCAAAGGTTCTAGCTCCGCCTCTTAGAAGCCCTGTAGCTTAGGAGCCAGTCACTTCCTCTCCTTGGGACTCTTCCCTCACCTGAAAAATGCAGGCAATGAGGCTTGAGCTACCTGGCTCCCAGGGCCAATGGGAGGAAAGGGGTGTTGTGTCTATCACCCTGAAAGTCCAAGAAAAATGAGGATGGCTCCTGTGAACTCCCATTTGCCACAGAGGCTAGGGACCACAGAACTGCAGGCTCTCAGAGCTGGATCGGAACTCAGAGGCAGGCCATGCCATTTTCCATAGCACTGATTCAAGTCCTCCTTCCCCTCAGAATTAGGGAGGGGACCCGCCACCTTCTAAGCTCCCTCTCCCTGGGAGGATGGCAGCACCACCTTCCCAGTCCTCCAGAGTAGCAATCTAGGTGTTAGCCTTGATTCCTCACTCACTTCTATGGCCAAGTCCTGTTGAGTTTTACCTTCATCAGCCCTTCTCTCCTGTGACACTGCCACCCCCTGGTGCAGGGCCTCAGCATCCCACATCTGAACAATTGAGATAGCCTGCCAGGGTCTGTCACCCCACATCTGGATGACTGAGATAGCCTGCAGGGGTCTGTCACCCCACATCTGGATGATGGGGATAGCCTGGTGGGGTCTCCCTATTGCTCCACAACTGGACAATCAGGATAGCCTGCTGGGGATTCCCTGTCACCCCACATCTGGACAATTGGAATAGTCTCCTGGGATCTCCATGCCTCAAGGCTCTCCCTTCTCCAGGCCATTCTCTGTTCAGTCACCAAGGTGATCTTCCCAAAGGATGCATCTGATCACATTACGCCCTGCTCCCTACAGTGGCTCCCTATTGCTTCCAGGAAGCAACACGAAGTCTTCTCTTTGGCCCCCAAGGTTCTTTATAACCTGCCTTCTCCTTTCTAGTCTTCTTCTCCTTCCTCACATCCACATACCCTGTGATCGAATGACTCTGGCCCCCTCTGTCACCCGTCTCCCAACTGTGTTTTCTCTGCCTTTCCCCACACACAGGATTCTCTCCCGCCTTACTTCCATCCCCTGATTTTTGTGGCTTCCCTCGCATCTCACCCCAAATCCTGTCTCCAGCAGAGCCCTTGCCTGGCCCCCTTAATGCCCTCTCTCTGTAGCACCTTCCCTCTGAGATGACCTCCCATCTGCTCCGTGGAGGGCTGAGGGTATGGTGGTTTGTGCAGTGTTTCCCCCATCAGACTATGAGCTCCCTAAGATCAGCTTTTGTATAGCTATACACAGTAAGTGCCTAATAAATGCTTGTTCCCTTGACTTATATTGAGCCAAAATCTGTCCCTGCAAAGGCTTCCCTCCCCCTCCTTCTGCCCTCTGTGGTGAAGCAGACAAATCTAATCCCTTCTCCACATGACAGTCCTTTGAATACTTGCATGAAATTAGATTCAATAAGCATTTATTAAGCACCCATCCCACACACCAGGAAGACAATAACAGATTTGGGACAGTCTCCACAGTGAGTTCTCATTCAACTAAGGGAAAGCAACATGCAGGGAAATAGGGAAACAGGAAAGACTCTGGATGTTGGGAACTCCCAGGTGAGGAAATTCCCTCCAAGGATTGAGATCTGGCACCTCTGGGGCCTTATGCTCCCGGCTTCTTATGTGCACAGAAGCAGTCATGGAACTGGGGAGTTTGGATGAGTGGAGGAAGCAAGCCACACTAACAAGCATGGACTTAAAGACAGCCATCAGATTCCTAACTCCCCCAACTCTGACTCTAACCACCCCCAGTTCCATGCCTCAGCGTCCTCATTTGTAAATTAGATCTGCTAACACTCGTGGCATCTGCCTTGTGGGGTCAGCAGGACCATATATACACAAAGGGTTCTGCCAAGGTAAAGGTGCCGTGGGAGCGTTGGTCGCCATTACTGTTGCTCGCAATATTAGACTGGTTATAGAAAACACTGACAGAGACAATCAAAACAGAAGTCCTCCAAACAAGCACTGCGATCGTCCTTCCATGGAGGAGTCTTCCACCTCATCACTGTCCTCCATGCACTGGGAATCCCCAAGCAGAATGGGCACGAGATCCAGCATTATGGGGCAGAACACAGAGAGCAGAGTGCGGGGCCTGGAGGTTCAAATGTGGCCTCAGACTCATACCAGCTGTGTGACCTTGGGCAGGTCACTTCAACACTGTCTGCCTCAGTTTCTTTATCTGTAAAATGCAGACGATAATAGCAAGTCCTAGGGTTGCTGTGAGAGTCCAATGAAGTCACATGGTAAAGCACTTTGAAGACCTTAATGTGTTATATACATTAGTCCTAATTATCAGTGACCCCCTCCCTAGACAGGGACAGGGCTTCGTTTGCCACAGGAGCAGAGATCTAGCACTGGAAGCAGGTTCAGAGATTGATATTCTAACATCTTCATTTTACATTTGAGGAAACAGAAGCAAACAGAGGTGAGGTGACTTGACCAAGGTCACACAACTAGTATGTCTGAGGCCACATTGGAACTCAGGTCTGCCTGACTCCAAATCTAGCAATCTCCACTGTCCCAAGTGGCACAATAATGCAAACAAAGTATGTGCCTTATCCCAGTTTTACAGGTAGGAAAACTCAGTTACTGAGGTGGGACTTGTCCAAGATCACAGAGGAAATAGGTGACAGAAAGAGAACATTTGAACACTGTGCTAACACCAGCCCGGCCTCTCCAGGATTCCAAACCTGTCTCTCAATGAGTTTCTTCTTGTGGTCCAGGGAGGAGAGGGGCTTGCCTCTGGTCACAGAGCAGAACCAGGGGCAGAGTCCAGCCCTTCCCCACTCTGGGTCCAGATCCCCCCAGCCTCAGGGTAGCTGCCCCACCTCCCTAGTCCCTCAGCACACAGACATGGGCCTGGCTTGGGAGGTGCCTGAAGGCTGCCCCATCTTGCTTTCCTGTGCACGTTCCTGGTGCAGGTACCTGGAAGGACCAGGGGCTGTCTGGAGCTTCCCCAAGCCCCTCAGTCAGTGTGGATTTATGGCCCAGAGCTGCTCATAAACTGCCACAAATGCACGGTTAGTCTAATTTAGGACGATGCCATCCCCTTTCCACCCTGAAAATGTCCCCCAGCATCTCACGGTTCCACGATGATTAAAGCTCGAACACAGCAGCATTTTCCATTTTTATTAAGAGCTGTAAAGCAGAGGAGGCCTCCTGCATCTCAATAAGAAGTCGTTTTTACAGGATCTCAGAATGTCAGAGCTGGAGGGATGCAGCAGCATGGGATCTGACCTGAATCTGAACGAATCCCCTCTACGGCACATGCCTTCCAAGTGGGCTCAGAGACCCTCCGGGGAGGGGCGTCCGCCCCACCACCTCCAGGCAGCGCCTTGGGGACTGCATCGGGCTGGAGGTTTATCCTGACATCGATCCTAAATAAGCTTCTCTGCCACCTGCCCATGGGCCCTGCTTCTATGGAAGATGCCTCCTCCCGTGCGCTGTGTACATGTCGTGTTGTGCGTATGATGGGGTGTACTGAAGGGTATGTATTCTATGTACAGGGGGATCCCGAAAACTGTGTCAATCAGCCAATCGATGAGCATTTTCAGGCACCTACTGTGTGCCCGGCCCTGTGCTCCCCACCTGAAAACTGAGTCAAAAAGTCTCTTCTCCCAAGGAACTTGGGTTCTATTCCAGGAGAAAACAAATACCCAAACAACTAGTCCCTGAATGCCGGCCAGTCACAGGGCCCCCGCCCTCAAGGAGCACCCCTCCCGATGGGCGAGCGGACAGTACTTGGGAACAGCAGACTGAGTCAATGGAAGTCGGGGGTGGGCAGGCTGAGCATCTGGGGAGGGCGGAAAGGGGGTGCAGGTACCTGTGCAGAAGGATGGGGAGAGTGCGTCCCAAGCATTGGGGACGCCGGGTGCCAGAGCTGGGCATGGCAGACGGTGAGAGGAAGGACCAAGGACAGTGATGAAAGGTAGGGAGGAGGGAGCCAGGCTGGGAAGCTGTCGGAGGGAGCTGCGGGAGCTTATGGAGCGGAGGAGGGCCCCGCTCACACCAGCACTCCGTTCTTCCGAAAAATTTCCGTTTATTTTGAACTTAACCTGAAGCAAACGGAGGGTCCAAAGACACCACAAAACAGAGGGAGAGGCGGACCGCAGATCTTTTCGGCAGATTGATGACCTGCTTTTCTTTTAAAGTTTCTGTCCAATCGGTGGCTTTCAAGGCTGTCCCACGTGTCCGTGCTTCTTTCTGGGCGGCAGCATCACATTTGCGCCCCATCCCCCCCGAAGGGTGGACTGGTGTGGGGCGGGGGCGGCGGATCAAAGCTCAGGCTGGCCCCACGATGTACTGTGGCCGCTGTCTGGGGCCCAGCCCGGCCAAGACTCACCACCTGATGGCTGCAAGGGCTGAATGACTTTTCTCTGGCCACATATGCTCTTAGTGACCATCTGGTAAGGTGGGGAAGGGCCCCACTCTGTACCAACACTAAGGACGTGAGGCCGCTGCAGGGTCAGTGGAGCATCATGGCAAAGCTGGATCTTAGAGGTGGAAGATATGAGAGGACACTGCCTATCTCACGGGTACTGCTCTCTTTTGGATGCCACCTGAGACACCAGTTTTACATAATTATTGTCATTCTGCAGTATTTTTTTATTATTTAATATATTTAGTTTTCAGCATTGATTTTCACAAGAGTCTGAATTACAAATTTTGTCCCTATTTCTACCCTCCCCCCCAATCCAAGATGGCGCATATTCTGGTTGCCCTGTTCCCCAGTGTCATTCTGCAGTATTGCCAAGTATAGAAGAGGGTACAGGCTCTAGGGCCTGTAGAGATTGGGGGGGGAGGGATGACTTGGGAGAATCCTGGAAGACTCCCTGGAGGAAGCGGCAGCTGAGCCAAGATTGGCAGAGTGTTTGGTTGTTCTTGCTGCTACCATAGGCATCTGTCTGTTGGAACCGTGTCTCTAGAGCCAAGTATGGCTGAAATGACAGGAGATGCCAGGAGGGCTATAGGCTGATCCATCTTTCCAGGAAGCCTTCAGAATATGGTCCATTATACCTGCTGGGTCCCTCTGGCAGCACGGGGAGCTGGTTGTGGGAGGGGGCAGCAGTCTCGCTCCCTCCACTTGTCTCCAGCTCCCCTCTTCCCTCCAGGGACAGCGAGCGTGCTCTGGGCCTACATTAGCCAGCCAACTAGCAGCGGTGGTGGCAAGGGCCACTGCCTGCGATATTATCTCCCATCATATACAGTCGATTTAATATCCGCTCTGTCGATGCCTTCACAGCTGAATGTTATTACCAGCAGGCAGGGGAAGGGGGGTGGAGGGAGGGAGAGGGGGTGGGAAGAGACTCCTTCCTGAACTTGGAACACACTTTGTCACGGACACAAATGACGATGATGCAGGTAGCAATGCAGAAGATCTCACTGGGAGGATGAGGGAAGACTTTCCAAGGGGGCAGCTGAGTTGGACCACGAAGGAAGAGAAAGATTTCATGGCCTCCCAGCAGTTCTGCCAAGCTATAGGAGGGTGCGGTGGGGAGGGGGGGCAGGGGTGGAGGGGGAGGGGGACAGGGGGTTAGGTCCAGGGAGCACTCCAGGTCATGGATTTGAAGGGCTGTCCTAGGGACAGAAAGCAGAGGGGCAGCTCCTTGTCAGGAAGAACTTCCTAGAATCAGAATAAGCCAGCATGCATTTCTAGAGCGCCCTAAGGTTTGCAAGACACTTTATGTATATTATCTCATCTGATCCTCACAACAACCCTGCCAGGGAGGCGTTATTATCCCAGGAAACTGAGGCAAACAGAGGTTAAGTGACTTGGCCAGAGTCACACAGCTAGTAAGTATCTGAGGCTGTATTTGAACTCAGGTCTTGCTGACTCAAAGCCCCATACTTTATTTACTGTACCACCTGCCCATTGTAGGAAGGAAGGAAGGAAGGAAGGAAGGAAGGAAGGAAGGAAGGCAGGAAGGAAGGCAGGAAGGAAGGCAGGAAGGAAGGCAGGAAGGAAGGAAGGAAGGAAGGAAGGAAGGAAGGAAGGAAGGAAGGAAGGAAGGAAGGAAGGAAGGAAGAAAGGAAGGAAGGAAGGAAGGAAGGAAGGAAGGAAGGAAGGGAGGGAGGAAGGGAGGGAGGAAGGGAGGAAGGAAGGAAGGAAAGAAGGGAGAGAGGAGGAAGAGAAGAAAGGAGAGAGAGAGGGAGGGAGGAAGGAAGGAAGGGAAGATTTATTAAGCACCTCCTGCATTGGTTTAGACATCCTCTGAGGTCCCTTCCTACCCTAGATTTGGAATCCTATGAACTTACTGGCAAAAAGCCTCTCCAAACTGAGCTGGGCAATGGACCCAATATGAGCCCAGCTGCACGGACATTTCTGACCTTCCTAAGCCTCGGAAGGCTGATCCTCTGGACGAGTTTCTAAGAGGCCAGCACCCACCCCAAACCCCTGAGAGCCATCAGTTACCAAGGGACACATCAATATGTTGAAATCATGGGCCCCCCAATTCTGCTGCCAATGAAAGGTGTGTGTGTGTGTGTGTGTGTGTGTGTGTGTGTGTGTGTGTGTGTGTGCATGTAGGGTAACTAAAGGGAAATTCTTTTATCAAAAATTGAGAAGACAGTAACCGCCCCTCCAAGGCGCAGAGGGCAATGCCACATAATGGAAATCACGCTGGGCTTGTGCTGTCCCCTTGGGTCTGTCACTTACTTCCTATGTGATCTTGGTGAGGACAGTTAGATTCTGTGTTAGGCCAGAAAAATCTAATAATATCAGGACAACGTGAGCCTGTGCACATTCCTATGTGTAGGCCCGTGTGTGTGTGCGCGCGCGGGCGCGTCTTCCTGAGAGGCAGCAGGTAAGGGCTTTGATTGAATTTCATCTTGATTTCATTAAATATTCATAAAGGCCAATTAGAAGGGGAGCAAAGACAACCAGAAGTGCCCCCCTTCATACAGACACAGACACACACGCAGACTCTGCCCTGACTTCCCCAACCTTCTGTGAAAACCCAGCTCAGCCCCAGGCCCAAGGTAGGCGGTGAGTGTTCAGAGCCAGCCTCTGGGTGGTAACAGCCCCATCCCTAGCAGCAGCCCAGGCAGCTTTGGCTGGCAGATGGTGGGCAGTGTGGCCAGGAAGGGCTCATGATTCTAAAGTCGAGTGAGCTGCTTACTTGGGAGAAAGCAGAATGCAGATGAGTGCCAGCATTCTCAATCAGGGGGCCAGAGATGGAAATCTCTGCTGTAATGAGTCTGACCCTGGTGTGAGGCTGATTACACTGGAGAGGGGCTGTTTAAAATTCACAATCAATCAGGCCCGTTTATTCTAACCTTTCCCCACAAAACCGCTAGGTTACTATGGGATTTATTGAGGACACACAGCCCTCCCTTCAACTACTAATTTAAAAATTACAGCTAGGACAGAACTGGGTGAGCTGTGTCAGAAAAATATATGTGGGTGTTTATGCTCCAAGGGACCCATTAGGAACACAGGATAGTGTCTGTTAAGAGTGGACAGACTCTTAGACCAGAAAGCAGAGAACATCAGAGCTGGGAGGGGCCTCAGAACAGGGGATGTCAGGGCTGGGAGAGGCCTTAGAACAGGGAATGTCAGAGCTAGGAGGGGCCTGAGAACAGGGGATGTCAGGGCTGGGACTCTTTCGAGCCTCTCCTGTCTCCCCTCCGGACATTCTCCTCCATTTCCCTGTGGCCTTCTCACCGTGGATCGCCCCTCTGCCCCCGCAGCCCCCTCCTCCTGACTCTGAGCAGTTAGGGGAACATGCATTTTGAAGAAGTGCCTAGGCCCGCCGCGCTCCCGCCATCAGCTCCATCCCTGGCTCTCTGGCGTCTCCTCGAGGCGTGCAGCGGGCCCCTTCGCCTCTTCTTCAGGGGCTGCTCTTCCTTTTGCTCACATCTGCATTCCCCCCACCTAGCACAGTGTGCCCTAGAAAGTGAGTTCTGAATGAACGTCTGCTGATTTGACTTGGCCCATCTCTCCATTAGAGCCCCTTGGCCTCTCTGTGGGCAGTGCTAGCTCAGTCCTGCTTTTGTACCTGGCATGCTGTAACAGTCCTTAATATATTAATAGAGATGAAATAATTATAGCTGGTGCCTAATAAGTACTTACAATGGCTTTGGATTGAATAGGAGCTATAAGAACTGGCTGGAAATTCAGAACCTAGAACCTGGAATGTCAGGGTTGGGAGGGACCTGAGAACATACAACATCAACTGTTAGGGGCCAGTGACCCCTCAAATGTCCCACAAGACAGAAGTGAAGCTGATCTGGGTCTTTTCTTCTTTCCTGCTATGCTCAAAATGGGTCCAAAATGTCACTGAATAAAGGCTAGGCTGTCAGGACACAGAGCCTCCATCACACACCCTTCTTCCTCTCCTGCGCCCCCAAAAACAGCTCTTGGGGTGGAGAGTAAGCCAGCACATCTTGGGGGAAGGGAGAGAATTAGCATTTGCAGAGCACCTACTTACATATTTCCTTCCTTCTTTCCTTCCTTCCCTCCTCTCTCTCAGTCCACATTGGGAATCATATCCTTACCTGTGGGTGCTCTGCCCAAAGGAATATAAATTTTAATTTCTGAAACCTCACAAGGTATCTTGGGTTTATGGGCTAGATTTCTTTTTTCTCTTCCCTACTTATTTCTTCTATTATTTAAAAAAACCTGGAACAATTAAATTAACTCTTTTGCCCATGTAGTTGCATTTATGATTTCTTGAAATACAGCACTGGAAAACCAGACTTTGATAAAAACCCATTGGGATTCATATGGGGCGACTTGACAGTGCCTTAAACCCAAATCACTCTAGTTCTCTCACTGGGTCATCGTTTTGGTTCTGATGGCTCAGAGTGAGCATAAATAGCAATTGTGTCAGACTTAGCCAGAAGCCCTGAGGGTATTCCCCTGCCAAAATGATTTTGTTTTTGACTAGGTAAAAGAGGCTATTTTTTTTTTTTGCTTTATTTCTTACCTAGCTTTAGTCACTTGAAATGGTGTTGCCTCAGACAAACTGAGACCTGGGAAAGACATTAGCTTAAAAAGGCCAAGATCTCCCAGTGCATCTGGAGTCATCTCCAGTCATCCTGATCTGCACCTTGCCAGTGGACCCAGATGACTCCGGAGGAGAAATGAGGCTAGAGACTTTGCTCAGCCCTCCCTCACTGAAATCCAGTTCACTTACACATCAAGACATCACCTTCCTCATGTCTTTTGTTCTCTTCAAGAACAAAGGACAAACAACAAAACTATAAAATGATATGATATGATAATATGATATAACAATGTATATATAACATATATATACACACGTGTATGTAGATAGACAGATCGATAGGTAGACAGATAGAGCCAGGCACTGTGCTAAGAACTTTATTTTAAAAATAGCCTCACTTGATCCTAGTAACAATCATGGGAGATAGGTGCTGCTATTATGTCCATTTTAAGGATAGAGAAACTGGGGGGGGGGCGGAGCC
>JAQQSZ010008988.1:0-12889 GCA_028646595.1 Phalanger gymnotis
GATTTAGTAGTGTTATTGCTAGGTCAAAGAGTTTCACAGTTTTATAGTCCGTTGGGCATAGCTCTAAATTGCTCTCTAGAACAGTTAGATTACTTCACAACTCTATCAATAGTACATTAGTGTCCCAATATTTCTATATCCTCTTCAACATCTATCATTTTCCTTTTCTGTCATGTTAGCCAATTTGATAGGTATGAGGTGGTACCTCAAAGTTGTTTTAATTTGCATTTCTATAATCAATAGTGATTTGGAATATTTTTTCATATTATAGATAGCTTTGATTTCTTCATCTCAAAACTGCCAGTTAATATCCTTTGACTATCAATTGAACAATGACTTGTATTCTTATAAATTTGACTGAGTTCTCTATATATTTGAGAGATGAGGCCTTCATCAGAGAATCTGGCCATAAAATCTCCCCCTCCCTGCCCCACCAGTTTTCCACTTTCTTTCTAATCTTGAGTGTATTGATTTTGTTTGTGCAAAACTTTTTTTATTTTATCATAGTCAAAATGATCCGTTTTACATGTCATAATGCTCTCTATCTCTTCTTTGGTCATAAATTCTTCCCTTATCCATAGATCTGATACATAAACTGTTCCATGCTGCCCTCCTTTGCTTATAATGTCACACTTTATTTCTAAATCATCTACCCATTTTGATCTTATCTTGGTATATGGCATGAGGTATTGGTTGGTTAAGAAGTTAGAAGTAACATCTGTTATTATTATTTGACAACCTTGAGCTTGAAAACTTTTAAAGACAGGGTCCCCCATCTAAAAGACATTTAGGAAAACATTACATCTACCTGCTTAACAAGGCTATATAAAATCTAAGAAACTCAAAGTCTTACATAAGTGGTTCAACTGATACTTCTATTTCCAAAGAAAGACTGTATCTCTTACCACTTAGGTTTTGGGACTGGAAGGAACATCAGAGATCACCTAATCTAGCCATCTTATTTTACAGATGAAACGGGCTTCAAGAAAGTAAATTATTTGCCAAGGTTAACCTGGGCTTGACTGATCAGGAAGTGAACCCAGGTGTTCTGACTTCTAATCTATTGCTTTTCCCATTGCATCAAAAGGGTGGAATACAATTCAACAAACGTTTATTAAATGCTTACCATGTCATGCATTTTGTTAGGCTCCAAAGACAGAAGGACAAAAACCAAATAAGTCTCTGTCTTTGAGGAGTTTCTATCCTACTGAGGTACACAGTATGTACACTGACAAATTTCTTATATGTATGTGTGTGTGTGTAATAAAAAAATAAATTTATAGCATTTTTCAGTGGCTGTGTGGTGTACTGGATGGAGAGGCAGCCTTGAAATGAGAAGATCTGGGTTCAAGAAGTTCCTCTAACATATCATGGTTGTATGAACATGGGTAAGCAAGTCATAACTTTCTCAGTGCCTGAGGCAACTCTCTGAGACTATAAACTGCCAACAAGTAATAATATGCATGGGCAGAGAGAGTTACCTTAGCAAGAACTCCTTATATCAATGAAATCTCAGGTCCAATACTGAAAGAAAATGGAAAGTAACATTGAGAAGAGGAGGAAAGAACATATTTGACCACTTCCTCTTAAAAGGGTCATCAGAAATAATGACTGCTGACATGTTCTCTCCTTAAGGGATCTTTTGTAGTAGCTCCTCCACTCGCTTGCTTCATTCTCCGTGAGTTTTTTAAGGTCATATGATAAAGCCCTAAAACCTACACTTGCTCACTGAGTAAATAACAACAGGCCTTAGGTTAGAAGTGATGAATTTCACAGTGCAATGAGCACAGTGGCTCTAGCTCTGCAGACTAGATAACTGGCTTTCATACCCACCTCTGACTCCTAATGCCTGTGTGACCTTAGGGAAATTGTTTTATTCCCTGGGCATTAGTCTCCTCAAACAAACAAAAAAAAAGAATGGGCCTAACTGGATGATCCTGAGGTTCCTTTCTAGCTTTAGATCTAGCATCCTTTGGTAACTAAAGAATGCCCGACCTGCTGTACTTGATCGTTCTGGAACCTCCTTGTGGGAGAGATTTAGTCTTTACCGGCTTGACTCTTTGGTCTGAGTTGGGGACTGGGGAAGCAAATCTCCCATGGGTTTATAGAGAGTTGGGAATATGTAGATGATTGCAGGCTCTCATCTTAGCAACAGCCAAGTGATGTTGGAAGTTTGTCTTTCAGGTCTTCCTTCACCTCCATGAGCCTCCTTTCCATGTCTTCCTTATACTTCCAAAGACAAGAAACATCATTTTGTAGGTCACTTGGTCATCTCTCTAGCCTCTGGACCACTCTTTTCCCACCATCTTATCAACCTCTCCTGAACACTATTTGCTGTCTCATCATGTCCCTACTGCCCACCTCCTTTCACGCGGTGTCCCACAAAGGATATTCCTTCCATGGCAGTTCCCTCCCCTCCAGACTTCAGCTAGCATTGATTAAGACTTGCTATGTACCAGGCTCTGTGCTAAGTTCTCGGGATACAAAGAAAGGCAAAAGCCATTTTTTTCTTGCTCCCCTCCTCCCAGAACATGGCTAATGTGGAAATATGTTGTGCATGACTTCATATGTATAATGAGTTTCATATGTCTTGCCTTCTCAATGAGTGAGGGGTTGGGAGGGAGAGAATTTGAACTGAAAATAAAAATATGCTCTAAAAAAAGGCTGAACCAGTCCCTCTCTCAAGGAGTTCATAGTCTAATGGGGAAGACACTGTGTCCCATCCTTCTCTCTGATAGCAACAAATGGGCATTCTAACAGAGACCTCCCTCCCGCCTCCCACCCTCCACCCATGAATGCGATACCTTAATGCAAAGTAGTGGTTTTAACAGTGGAAATTTGATATTTTTGGACAGGACAGTGTTTTGATACAACTCTGATCACACAGCAGAAGCAGCCCCCTACTTCGCCTAAGCATTAAGACCAGACTTACCTAGGCGGCTTTGAGATACATTGTTGCACCTTCTGAGGCAGAGGAATCAATTGCTTTTCCCATGAGGCTGCAAAAATAAATAGAACGAGAAGGCTCTCATCTCCTAGGTGGCTGAGCTGATTGCTAGAAAACCCAATTCCTACCACACTCGGCTTTTAACGTTTAGGGCCAAGTTTTCCCTGGGGATCCTTGTTTCCCTCTTGTTCTTGTTGAAAATAAGTGGAAGATAGTTCTGGTCCTCCCTCGCTGCAGACTTTCACTAGCTGCTTGATTTATCATTCTGGTGCATTTAATTGAATTCTCAGCTTGAGGAAACCGGAAAGTCGGCCGGTTCATTTTTAGTTTTCGACACTGAGACGCCTGTGTTGGAGGCTTCAGAATCTAGAGCAAGCTGTCCCGGGAGACAGGATCACTCAGAGAGTTGAGAAGCCATTGGAATCAGGAAAATGTAGTTAGTCTCTGCTGTGGGGTCTCCTCAGAGACACGAGAAGTTCCATGTCCATGTTCAGAGTCAGGGCTAGGGCCTCAGGGAAAACTCAGAAGTAGTTTCAATTTGTCCCTAGCACTCCTCAGCTGTCCTCTCTGGGTCCCCTTTACCCCCTTTGAACATCCCTCATTGAGGCAGCTTTTCTCTGTTCTGATCCTGGGCTTCCCAGTTCCTCCTGCCTCAACCACCCCTTAAATATTCACTTTTTCCAATGTCTGACCTTTCTTAGCACAACTCAGATTCCCCTTGTTATTTTCTCAAATCTTAAATGGGTTTCCTTATCCATAAAATGATGGACTTGGATTAGCTTATAAGGACCCTTCTAGCCCTAAATCTATCCAATTATAGTACCCTTCCTCTGGGTTATTTCTTTAACTTGTACTTGCATTTTCAGGATGGGCCTTCAGAGAGTGTTTACTTGTCCCCTAGGTTCTACAGTATACATTATAGGGCTAAACTCTTAAAACTATAGCTCACAAGCCCCTACCTACGTGTTTACTATTAACAGTCAGCTAGTAGACACTATTAACTTTTAGTAAAGCCATTTACTAACATGGCATAGCAAGAACATAGCTATAAAACATTGCCCTATAGTCAATTAATAAACATTTATTAAGTGCCTACTATGTGCCAGGCTCTGTGCCAAGCACTGGAGTAACAAAAAGAGGCAAAAGACAGCTCCTATTGTGGAGGAGTTTATAATCTATTTGAGAAGACCACAGGCAAAAATATACAAAGCAAGCTACATATAGGATAAATAGGAAATAATTAAGAAATAGAAGGCACTGAAACCCTATAAACCTGGGGTTCAATTTCCCACAAATGTACACAGTGACTGTGGAAGAACAGGCAAAAATTTAGAGCACATTAGTAGGGAGGCATACAGGCAGCAAGCACACATAGCCAGAGTAAGTCACGACTGTGGACTCCAGGGTTCTGATGTACTCCGTCCTTTTATTGAATCTTCCTACAATCCCATCCTGGGCACAGCATGTCTACTGGGAGGGTAGCTCAGCTGAGGATTGCTACGATTAATACTGTCAAGTTTATCTTGAGTATACAGCTAGCCTCCTTATCTGCTGCCAGAGTTCCTTCTTCTAGAAGCTGCTTCCTCCCCTGAGAGACTGAATCCTCTCCACACTGGATGCAGTGAATTCTTCTGGTAGCTGCTTCTTTTGAAAGTCTCCTCCCCATCTCTTACAGAGATAGCCTCTGCAGACAGCTTTTGGCCTCCATTTTCCCCCAAACTGCCTCATTGTGTCCGAGGCTTAACTGTTTGAAATATCTGTGAGTATGGCCCGTTTTGCCCCTTTAGATTTCTATCGATAAAGGGGGATCACCAGGTGTTAACAATTTGTTAATTCCTTTATACCTTATTGCTTCTGTTCCCCATTCCTTGCTTTCTATGTCTATATCAAATATGGGGAGAAGGAGAGGGAGAGGGAGAGGAAGAAAAATACTCTATGAATGTGAGCTCTTTGAGTGACTCAATGGCTTTTTTTTTCCTTTGCAACTCTATCTTTGCACACTAAAAAAATATCTTACCTGCAATTTCACTGGTGTAAGGTGAGGAGACTACCTCTATCAACACAATTGGCAGCCCTTTGGCAGTTTATGGTCCTATCAGAGTGGATTGGACACCAGAAGTTTAGAGTAACTTAATTCTGATTGTGAAGCCTCTTCAAATTTGGCCACATCCCCTCGCACCACCATGGCACATACAATAGACAATCAAGGTTTTCTGATGATGAAGCCGATGGGGAATCATTGTAGGATTGGCAATATTGAAGGCTAAGTTAAACTCCTTGCAGAATAAAGGAATCCTTTAGATTTGTTGGCTTTTGAATAATCCTACTTTTGTTAGGTTTTTTTTTTTGGTTGGCTTAATATGAAATCCTGATTATTTGTTGTTTTTTTCTCCCCTTTGGAAGTAGAGAGAACTTTAGCATCAGAAAAAGAATTGTGGTACTCTTGGTTATCAAGTCCAATAAATACCACAGAGCAAACATATCTGGTGTGCTTTCTTTAACATGGGTGGCATTGAAACCAGCAATAATTTAAAAAAAAACCATTATAATTATGGAACTTCTTCCTTCCAAATATTTCACCAGTGTTCTTCCCAGGGTGCCAGATGCCCTGGTTTGGGCTTCATTTCATTCTTTCTCCTTGAGCAGAGGAACTAAGGCCAGGAGTTCTCTGAAAAGTAGCTGGAGGAAAGAAGGGAAGCAAACTGGGCAAGGATGGCTGTCCTTTGTTGGGATGAATGGAGTTGAATTGGAAAGAGAAGGAAAAGAGGAGGAAAAAAAAAGAGTTTTTTTTTTTTTTTAAGGGGAAAGGAGGAAAAGATAAACGAAGTTTGCCCCAAGCAAAACAGATGTTTCACCTCAAGTCCACTTTCTGTTTCCATGAGAATAAAAGGGGAAGTGGGGTGAGAATAGTGGGGGAAGTTAATAATGTCAATTAGCCTGGACTTTGATTTCTCCTGAGTAGACTACTTGCTGCAGGCCTGGGACTTATGACCTCCCAGCCTTCCTGCCCCAGTAAATGAATCACAGACCATACATGTTCATAATTATGAGCCTGCAACAGGGGAAAGTAGGCCAGAGAATGACACTAGAACAGGCTTCTCTTGTGGCACTGTCTCTGTTATCCATCTTGAAAGCTGACAGTGATGATGATGATGATGATGATGATGATGATGATGATGATGACGATGACAATGATAGTTACTCATTTTCCTTTAGTTATTACTCTGATTTTTTCTACCTGAGATAGGAAAACTGTTCACTTGGTGTTTCTTATTTATGCCTGTTTCGTGCCCTTCAGAAACTAGTAGCAGGACAGCTGAGATGGCTGAGTTAAAAGTGGGTAGTTAGGGACAAGACTAATAAGAATTCACCTTGGGATAGGGCTTTAGAGTTTACAAAGGTATTGCATCACGGGTTTAAAGTTGAATGGGATTTTAAAGGTCATCTAGTCTGGACACATTTTAATTTTTATTTATTTATGTATTCATTTATGTCAATCATCTGTTATCATCAATTCATCAATCTTTCTCTTATCTATCTATCTATCTATCTATCTATCTATCTATCTATCTATCTATCTATCTCTTCCATCCATCCATCAGCTATGTATGTATGTATGTATGTGTGTATGTATCTATCCATCCATCCATCTATCTATCTACTGTCTATCTATTGAGACTGGGTTTCTCTATGTCAACCGGGCAATAAGTACAATAGCTGCTCATTCGCTGATCTCAGTTCCAAATGCTGATTGGCATGGAAGCTTTAACCTGATTCTTTTTTTCCAGTTTGGCTGTGTTTGTGTAAACATAAACACACACACACACACACACACAGGTGATCTTCTCTGTTGGCTTCTCTTCCTTTCTCTTCACTTCTCCTTTCCTTTCTTAGCATTGACCTCTATATCTTACTTCGGGTTCCCACATTGGATTGGCATTATCTAATTTCAGGTACCAGTTTCATGCTTTTATCCTGCCATCTGTTTGTTACAGATCTATCTTCATCAATGACATTTTATCTTGTCAGTTCCCAGAAAGAAGGAATTATGTCCATGTAGTTATATTCTTACACAACCTCAGAAATGGCAGTGTAAAACTGGTTTCTATCCTTTCACCGACAAATGCGAATACAACCATCTCTGGGTTTTCATGACACTACCCTCAGCTGGTTCTTTTACCTGTCTGACTGTTTCTCCTCAGACTCTATTCTCAGATTCTTCATCCATATCATGCACCCTGTGGGTGTACTCCAAGGCTCTGTGCTAGACCCCCTTCTTCATCCAATATATACCCACTTCTCTAGAAACTCTGTCAGTTCTTATGGATTTAATTATTATCTTATGGATTGAATTAACATTACTATTCACATAACTATTATGTTAGTTTTTTTCAGCCCTAGTCTCTCTTCTTAGAGATAGTCTCACATAATCAACTGCCTATTAGACATTATAAGCTGGATGTCTCATACTCATTATCTTGACCTCCCAATCCAGACTTCTTCCAAGCTCTCTTATTTCAGTGGAGGACACCATTATCCTTGTCACCTGGATTTGCAATCTTGGTGTTTATCTTTGACTTCTCATTCTCCCTTAACCTTAGCCTTTCTCAATTAGTTTCTAAATCCTGTTGTTTTCTTCTTCCACAATTACACTCATCTATAACCTTCTTTCCACTCTCGTAGCTACTACCTCCTTTCAGGCCCTCATCACATCTCATCTGGTTTACATGGAATCACCTCCTAATCTGAAGGCTAAGACCTCCTTTTAGTCTCTTTGCCTTAAGTCTCTCCTCACTCTGATCCATCCTCCACATAGCAGCCTAAGCGACTTTCCTAAAGCATTGGTCAACAATGTCATTTCTCTATTCAATAAACTTTAATGGCTCTCTATTACTTCCAGGATCCAATATAAACTCTTAATTTTGTCATTTAAAAACCTTTGCAACCTGGTTCTAACATACCTTTCAAGACTAAGTACTGCCCTTCAGCTGCACTCTATGAACCAGTCAAACTGATCTTATCACCATTCTTCATACATGACCACCCATTTCTCATCTCCGTGTCTTTGAACTCACTCTCCACCATGCATGGAATGCCTCTTCTACCTACCAAGCAGGGTTGTTGTAACGATCAACTGCTAATGTATGAAAAGCATTTTGTAATCATTAATGGGCTTCCATAAACGTTGTCTATCCCTATTGGTGTTGGGGGCAGGAGATGAGGATGATGAAGATGATGATGATTTGTGTAAGGATTATCCATGATCTGCTGTGACCTAAAACAGAATCTTAGTTTTGGGTCTGAGCCTTAGTCAATGATGATGTTGACAGAGAGAAAAAAAGAAAGAGAAAGAAAGAAAAAGATGAGGGAAAGGATGAAAGAGAAAAAGAGAAAGAAAGAAAAATGAGATAAAGAAAGGATTAGAGGAAAAAAGGAAGAAAAAATAAAGGAAGGAAAAGAAAGAAAAATAAGAGAAAAGACTAAGAAAAATTTTCTTAGTCTTTTCCTATAGTTGTAATTTCTCTTGTCCTTCATTTAATATGGCACATTTTTATATTTCTCTTGTGCACTTAATCCTGTTCTTAAAAAATTATACTATTTGTACCTTTGTCCTCTACCTCACAATAAATTCCTAGAAGGCCATGCATGAGAGTCACACAGTATGAAGAGGCATGGAAAGGTTTACAATTGACTTTATTGGAGGGAATGGCCACATTGACAAGATCAAAGGTTCACTGGAACATTGGCATATTGGAGAAAATGATGTCACAATTTAAAAAAAATGAGACTTATGCTTTGTAAGGGAAGGGACCAATGCCCTATTCTTTCTTGTATTCTCAGCATCTGGCACAATCCCTTGAATATTTTTACTTTTACTAGATCAGTGGTTTCATGAGTATAGGGAGCACCTGGTAAGGAACTTCTTGGCAATATGGATGAATATTTGCTCTACAACATATAGACTTTTGTAGTATTGTAGCTCTGGCCTAACTGTCACCAAAGGAGGCAGGCTGTGTCTCCCTTCAGGGTTCTAGGGGCACATCTAAGGTTTAAAGTGTCTCTTTCATGGTATCTGTTCAAGTTCCCATTCCAATTTTTTTGGTTGTATACATAGGGTGCCTTATTGTCTGCAAAGTGCTTCATGCTGAGGTGGGTTGAGTTTGGGCAGATGTTCCCATATGTATAGAATTAGATTAGCTGTCAGTGATTAACGCCCTAGTTCCATTTAACCAATTAATATCCATTAGCATTTGCAAAGGGATATCTACTTCAAAAATACAGGAAGAACAGGAGAGCAAGCATTACCCTCTCCCTACAGCCCTTCTGGGGCATCCTTTGCTCTATACTACATCAGTGTCTGGAGAGAATGGAATATTGGTCCCACCAAGTTCACTTCCAAATGTGGAATCACTGTTGATTGAGCCTTGTTTCAGTTGCTGCTGGACTGGGTCTCAAAGGCTGCTCCTCAGTCCTCAGGTGGACCAGCTGACTGCAAATCTCAGCATAGACTCCATTCTTAGACCTCCCAATGGCTTCTTCTCTGACCTTGTAAAACTCACAAGTTCATTCATAGTCTCCTCTACTCTCATTCACTTAAAGTGAAGACCCAATGCCAAGAGAAAGAACCAAGTGCTATATGTCAGCCTCAGTTGGGTAAGGCTTAGGATCCTCCCTTTGCAACACTGTCTTTCTTCTCTCAATACAAGGTCTTTGAGTAGGAAGAGGTCGGCCAAAGGGCAGAAACAAGCTCTGGTTGACTTTTTAAATCCTAGCCCCCTTCGCCTAACTAGTTTGAACTATGTAGTCTATCAGAGAGGTTCTTCTTCATCACAGAACCAGTCACAGCTATATTCTGTCTATGCAAAGGCATCAGCCCAGCATATGGAGCATGCTCTCAATGGCCAGGCTTATGGGCCAGTCCCTCATCACACTTTGAGAGAGTTGTCTTGGGCATCAAGAGGTTGTGACTTGACTAGGTTCACACAGTCAGCATGTGAACTCCTATCTTCCTAAGTCTGAGCCTAGCTCTCTGCCCACTGTGCCAAGCTGCTTCATATACCTTGAATAGAATTGTTAATAAGTACTCTTTCTTCTTAGCTTTCCCTAGTAATTTAACTAGAAGGAAATAAACCAGAGTTGTTCATCTAAAGCCAAACAGTTTTTTTGCCTTTTATTTTTTAGATCTCCAGAAGGTTCAGTTAAAATGTGCATTTCTATTTGCTGACAGTTGATTCCACTCCAGCCCAGTTCCAGGTCCACTCTAAGAAAGCACCCCTTGTTCTTCTGCTGTCTTTGCCCCTGCGTGGAAAATCTCAGGAACAATCTCGTTCTCATGATTCAACTTGAGAGACTAAGAAGGCTGGAGTTTCTCACATTCTCCTCCAGATGTTTGGATGAAGTTGCTGACTCAGCTCCCAATTTCCTCTGGCATTAGATCTAAACTCCTCAATATGAACTTTCAGGGCCCGCACTGCTCCCCACCCTATCCCCAAATCTAACTGCAGAGCTGGCTCTCCTTTTTCATTATTCTTGGGCTCCTCAACTTGCTTGCGATGGAGCCAACGTGCTCCCCACCCTCCTGTGCTATTTGTTTGGGTGTTTCTGCCTTAGACACAGGCAACCCCCCAACCCCCATGTAGCCTCTGCTCTTTCATCACAAGCCATATCTCTCCCTTCCCTCAAAACCTTGCCCCTCAAATCTCATTTCCTTCTGGGATTCACTCTGGGGCAATACAGTGGAAAAGGGGACTTGGGGACTGATTTCAGCTCTGCCTCATGCTACCTGTAGGATCTTCACCTTTCTGATCCTCATTTCCTCATCTATAAAGTGGAGAGTGGGATGGACTAGGTAAGATTCCTTTGAGAGCTAAATCTATGAGCTTTTGTGTACAGTTATTGTATTTATTTCCTCCATTCCCCTCTCTGTCTCTGTCTCTCTATCTCTGTTTTTGTCTGTCTATCTCCCTCTCTCTCTCCCCCTCCTCCTCTCTCCTCCCTCCCCTCCCTTCCTGTCCTTTCTCCCCCCCTCCCCTCCTCTCTGCGTCTCTCTGTATCCCTCCCTCTCTCATTTCCACTCTCCCTCCCTCTCTTTCTCTCTCTGCCTTCCTCCCTTTCTCATTCTTTTTTTCCCTCTCCTTTCCTCTCCTCCCCTCTCCACCCCCATTTGTGCTTTATTTGTTTATATACTTTCTTATCTATGATTCTAGATTCATTTAAAAATATTTTATTATAATTTCAGCATTAAACATCAATATAAGCAATTAAACCTACTTAGTTGGCTATTTGTTTTAAATTAATTAACTTCAATGCATAGAAGATTCTATTATTTTCATTTTTATTCTTTTCTTGCGTATTGCTCCACCTCCTGCTTTAGACATAGACTCATAGAATTTGGACATATAATCATTGATGACATTAGAGATCTTCTAATCCAAACTCCTCATTTTAAAGAAGTGGAAACAGAGACCCAGGGGTGAAGCGTGTTGTGCAAGGTCACTTACAAAGTTAATGGCACAGATGGGACTATAGCTGGTTTTCAATCTCTTCTAAATTTTAACTTTTGTAGACCTTAGTACTGGGCTGTGTGTACAGTGAACAGTTGGTCTATATTGCTGTCTGACACTTCTTGTGCAAAAAATGGGCTTTAAATTATCAAGACAGATAAGACTAAAGTTCTGATGCAATCTATTGGCAACACCAGAAGGGACAAAATCACACTCTACTAAAGTATCTCTTTCCCAGTTCTCCAGAAATCACTATACTCAAAAGTCAACTAGAGGGAATCAATGCCTTTTTCACAATTTGTACATAAATATATATATATATATATATATATACACACATATATGTGTGTGTGTGTGTGTGTATGTGTGTGTGTACATACATAAATATATTTCTCATGTGAATATGCACCCATACCCTAGGATCTCCTTTATTCTCAGAATATTTTTTTAAGGATTCACCAGTAGAACAGAGACTCTCTTGGGTGATGGTCACTGAAATGATGACATGGGAGGAAGGAGAGAGAAGCAAATGAACAGTCTGCCCTTCTGACATGAATAGAGAAGGAGAATTCTGTAGTAAGAAAACTTGATGCTTTCTTTGAGCAAAGTCATCAGTGAGTTTATGTCAGAGTGTTTCTGAGGAGTGAACTTAAGGTGATCTCAAGGTAAAGACTTCCTGGCATGGCCCTGTTGACCTGTATCTGGCTTCTCCATTGGGCCTTTCCATTCAGATTGTCACAGGTCCAAGAGGAGGCTGAGTTGTCCATTTACACATAGATGAATGCCAATGTTCTCCTTATGCAGACTATGTGCCCAGAGGCCCTGGCAGAGTGAACAGTCTTTAATATGGAAAAAAAGACCACACATTCCATATGCCTACTCAGTCTTCAGCAACTCTTTCCTCTTTCATCCTCCCCTTTTCTTCTCACCTCTGTGAATGTCAAAGGACTGGGTAGGCTGCCATGGGATAATGATCTGCCAGAAAAGGACTCACTCACAACTGTTTGTCAGACATGACTCTCATCCTGGGGTGCTATGGTACTCCTGTTAGGCAACAGAGGGCACTCTGAGCTCACTCACCCTATTCCTAGAATTAGAAGGAGGAAGGAGAAGGAGGAAGGAAGGGGGAAAGATGAAGGAGGGAGGAAGGAGGAAGAGGGCATATTGCAGTGATGTTACATTGACCGATTTCCCATGGATCTTGTTCTACGAAAAGGATGTTTTTCCTCCTCCGACCTCCAGCTTTGTCATCTATAGTGGGAATGCCTTTGTTTATTGTGGAGACCTGTAAGATCCAGAAGATTATGCTAAAGAAATTAATCAACAACTATTCTTTTTGTTACTATTTTTTTAATTTATTTTTGACATGTTTGGTTTTCAGCCTTGATTTTCACAGGCGTTTGAATTACAAATTTTCTCCCCATTTCCTCCCCCCCCC
>JAQQSZ010008989.1:0-12889 GCA_028646595.1 Phalanger gymnotis
TGGGGAACAGGGCAAACTAGGGAACAGGGCAACCAGAGTGTACGCCATCTTGGAGTGGGGGGTGGCGGCAATGGGGAGAAAATCTGTAATTCAAACGCATGTGAAAATCAATGCTGAAAACTAAACATATTAATAAAAAAAATTTAAAAAAATGTAAAAAAAATAATAGGATTTGTTCTGTAAAACTTGGACTCAGTCAAAAGGCCATATGCAAGGTTACATGTGGCTTCAAGGGCACAGGTTCCCTACCCCTGATCAAGTTAACAATGACAACAACAATTAGTTGTTTTAGAAATTTTCCCCAGAGTTTTACTCTAGTTTGGTGTCAGTCAGTAACAAAGGGCCTGATATATGTCTTTGTAGTCAGCACCTCCACGCTTAGGATAAATCTGGGATCATATGAGCCCAGAGCAGAGGCCCATCTGGGCCACAGGGTACACTGGTATTATCTGTCAGGGATATTGTTAAAGATATTCATCACCACACTAGGTAGGGTTATTGAATTAAAGGATCTCTGAAGCCTTTCAGCTCCAAGACTATATGACTTTATGATTCTGAATCTGACTACACATTATCATATCTGATCAAAATCTCCTTATTTAAACATTTCAAGGCCAGTTTCTTATCCCTAAGTAAACCTTGCATTCTCTACTCATCATTTCTTATCCATTATTATCCTCGGGTCTTTTTCTGCATCACTGTTTTCCAAGACACTGGCTCCCATTTTATATTTACACTGATTAAGATTTCCCCCCAGGTGGATTGCCTCACATTAATCTATATTAAATCACTAACTTCCAAACACTCTAATTCTTCCTTGTTGTTCTAGCCTCTCTAGGATTTATTATTTCTCAAAACTTCAAATCATCTGAAAATCTAATCAGTTCAGAGTTTGCATTTTCTTCTAAATCAGTGTTTTATCAGTTTTTTGAAGAGGGGATTCCCGAAAACAGTGTACATTAACCCAAAGGAAGAATCTACTCTAATTTTATGGTAGACTGGGAGGAATTTTTTTTTGAGGGAGAGGGAGAGAGTAATAACACAATACAATGCAATACAATACATTAGCTCAGTGTTAGATCTCAAAGAATCAGCTCCAAAGCACATTTACATAAAAGCTACATACAAGCCAAGCTAAAAAGTACACTTGCACATGAAGGTTGGTAAAATAGAGGTCTGTTAGGGGCAAACGGGGGTAGATAGGATACATACTCCTGTTTCAATGAATTTTGTAGCTATTTCTGTCTACTTGCCCTCTCCAGGGGAATTGACACATTCTGGCCATTCAGGTATGAAATATAATTCATTAGTACAAATACTTATTAAAGCATCTACTAGGTGCAGAGCATTGTTCTAAGATAGAAGAAATACAGAATTTAGCTAAGTCATAATCCCTTCAAATGATACTATTTGGTCAGGCTATAACTCTCCTTGGCTCTCAGGACCAATTCCAGCTGGCACTGACTTGAACTCATGTGCAGCTATCTTAAACTGGGAGTGTGAGCCCAAAAGAAGTCCAAATATGAAGGCCATAAAGATGAGGCCACTCATGAATCTGACTGATCTTTGAAGTATATAAATGCACAGGATTAGTTTGATGGAAAATTTTAGTAAAAGTAGTTTTGCTGACAAGAGTATTAAACACTTGGGGAAGTATTGATCCAAGGGTTTGCTGCATCTTGCTCTTACTGACTCCCAAAAGACAACTGTTAAATTTTCAGCGAGAGCATTTACGCCTTGGAAATAGGCAAATGCTAAAATCAAGACTTGATTTATTGCTTTGCTGATTGTCTAGGCTTGAGACAACGACAGAGAAAAATGTTAATAATATTAATTCAACTTAAAAGCATCTTTTGCATATACTTTTTTGAGAGATGATTGTTAAATATTTACCAGCACATTGAATCTGGTCCCCATATCACAGACATGTAAGCTGCACATGTACTTTAATATAAGCAAACTAATTCATAAAATTTTGCATTTACATGTAGTACCTGGGACATTCCTCAAATAGAGACTCCTAGAAAAGCTACTCCAGATTTGATGGACCCACTCAAAATCAAAGCTTCACAAGCCCTCACTGATGTTCTTAATTTTATCAGCTAGTCCAAAAGCACATTTGTTTTTTTGTAAAAGTCATTTATTCAATTAGCACAGTAAATTTTAGAAAGCAATTTTTAAATTCCTTTGTGAATACCTGGGGTACTTTCTATCACACATTATCATACCACCAGTGAGGAAGGGACACATGCAGAGAATACATCTGACTAGGAAACATGCATAGAGGGCATATGTATGGCCAGGGAGCATTATGAAGAGGCACACATCAAGAACCCCTATGGCCAATTCACATACATGGCCAAGGTAACTTGCACTTCCGATGTTATTTGGCTACCAGTGTCATCTGATGATATCATCACACAGTTTTCTACTGTGTGAGAGCTGCTGAACATCACATCTCTCAAATCTGCTAGGTGTGTTGGACATCCTTTCTCTGCTGATTTTGTGCCTGCCAAACTTCTTTATGCTATCATCATCTATGTTTCAGAACTTATCAAAGTCTCTGGCAAGGCTCTTGGTTCCCATCTGCTAAGGTGCACTTTCTAAGAATCTTCTCCCTGACAGTCTAGCAGCTTTCTCTTGCCTGACTCAACAACCTACCTTATCTAGCTAAAGGAAACCTAAAAAAGTGAGCCAGGATATTTTGGGCTAAGATTAAGTTCATTTTGTTGACTGCCTATATACAGTGCTGATTCAAAGGTCTTAGTTCTATACAACTGTCTGATTTAAGGTTGGAAATTTTGTAACTCTCATTACCTCCTTATGTGAATATTTTACTCCTAAAGCTCAAATTGAGGACTACCTCAAAAAAATCCATAGGTGGTATGCAGAAGGTGAGGCTACAGAACGTATTTTGACTCTAAGACATTCATCATTGGAATACAAATGAAGGTAAATAAATAAAGCTAAGCAAAGAAGACTAAGTGATTTCCCCTCCTCCCTAATCCTCCTGGCCCATATTTCTACCTTTACTATCATTATAAGAAAGTAACAAAACCTTTGACTCTTAGTGTAGTCTGGCGCACCCAAAACCTCACTGTCTCCCTACAAAATGCACAAGCAAAATGTTATTTGCTTTCCTAAAGGATAATTTCCTTTTCAAAGAGATGATGCAGGATTCCTTTCAGTAGCCAGTAGGGGGATGACACTGGGTGATCTCTATGGCTTTTTCCTACTCTGAGATCCTATTAGTCCAGTGTTTTCCAAGTTGTGGGTCATGGACTTTTAGGAGGGATACAGAGTTATTCCCAAGGATCCACAAATCCATGTCCAAGAGGAAACACTGTCATTTTGATCTTGAATTTGGCTCCACCAAAATGTCTATTGCAAGTCAGAATAATAAATCTGACTGAATAAATTAAATTTATAATTATCATATAATTTTGATGTATTATTATTCTCTATATGTATGTAAGTACTCAGGATAATAAAATACACATTCACTTAAACTCATTGAATTAATAATACTTTTTGGTCATTCTATATTTTCTCGGATGATGGTCACTATTGGTACAATTCCTATTGCTTGGGATTTATTTTGAGTTAAAAACCACTGGAAAAAGTTGGGAACCACTGGATTAATACATTAAATATCTGATTTGATTTGTAAAGGCTTTAGCTACATCTGGAGACAAAAGAACATGTGTTTTCTTAAGTGACATACACCTATGTTGTCCCAACATGCAAACATATCAGAAGCCCTCATCGACCAGGTTTACTTAAAGTTCCCTCAGGCAAGAAAATGCTTTGTGTATTGACACAAATATGCACAGCCCCCTGAAGAATCATGTGTATATAGGGCTACCCATACCAATGGGTAATGTCCACATGGAATGATTTAAGTTTTTGACAAAACTCCTAGGACATCTCCTACTGTACTGCCACAATGTCTACACTTGCATCATCACAGCTTTATTTGGTAGCAAGGAAAAGTAGGGAGTATAGGAGAACAGAGGAGGAGGTATGTGTTGGTTGTAATGGGAAATTTCTCTAGCATTTCTACTCCATACAAGATAACTGAAATCATTGTTTTTATGTGAGACAAAGTATGACACAGTTCTTTACAATGCAACAGAGGTAAGCAAAGTAGCACACATTTAAAATCAGAAGAGACTCTAGAGTGGGTAATAGGACCCATATCTACCAGGGTTCCCCCCGGCCCTTCTGCCACAATGTGAATTACTTTCCCCTAAAAGATAGCAAATGTGTCCCCGGGACCCGATTGGTCTTTGCCTTACTTGACATATCTTCATCACCAAAAGACATAAAACATCCCAGGTAAGTAGAGGTGGGAAATTTCTCTGACTTGGTGAATATCTGAAAACCACAGGAATCACCAACCCTGCCATGCTTACCGGACATGTTTTCATAAAAGATAAGGTGGGGGAGGGGGAGAGAGAAAGGGAAGGATTGTTGACACATCTATAGAAGCTAAGTGCCACTGTACTCCTGTTGCATATTCTTGTTGTGTTAGAGTTAAGTAAATAGCCTTTCGTTAACTACTGAATGATTTGTGAGTGTCACAAAATCAAATTTGCCCTTGTGGTCCCTCCCCTAACAAAAAGCACCAATTCCTACCCCTCGTTTTACAGATGAGGGAACAGTGGCACAGAGAGGTTAAATAATTTGATTAGGGTCACATCCAGCAAATATTTGAGCTTCAGTTTGAACCCAGATCTGCGTAATCCTAGTCTAGTGCCCTTCTACTCCACCATGCCTTTTAGGAGTTGGGCTAGGTCTCTAAGTAGGGAGGAGAATCCAGATGAAAGCTGGAGAGCCTTACCCCATCCCCCAAACCATTAGCAACAGAACATCCAGCCATCCAAGGGTACAGTAAGCTGCTCTGTCCATAAAATGGTGCTTTACATGGTGCTAAAGCTTTTCATTTTTCAGATTCACATCTTGTTTGAGCTTCACAAGCAGTGTGAAGTATTTCAAAGTAGTTGCTACAATTTCAATTTTATGCAAGTGAAAATTGTGGAGAAGCAACATAATAGAATGTCAGAACCAGATGGGACCTCAAAAAACACTGTGTCCAACTCCTTCACTTTTCAAAGAAGGAGACTGAGACTCAGAAAGGTGAACTGATTGGGCCAAGATTATTTAATGGTAAAACACTGAGATAGAGAAGAGATACAGATAAAGATAGAGATAAAGACAGAGAGAGACAGAGACGGAGACAGAGAGAGAGAGAGAGAGAGAGAGAGAGAGAGAGAGAGAGAGAGAGAGAGAAAGGGAGAGAGGAAGAGAGAAAAAGAAATGGGAATTGGACCTCTCATTTCATTGGTGTAGAGAACTCCTAGATGAGGGAATTCCCTGCACCAATGCAGGGCAGCACCTTCTCTGCAACTTCTAGTCTTAGAGATGTGTCCATGGCAATAAGAAGTTATAGGCTTTGACCATGGCCACACAGCCAGTATATATGTGGAGTGGAACTTGAATACAGTTCAAGGGAGTTCACTATCAACTCTGCAACATGGTCTCTGTACAGAAAATCATGTAATAACTCTATAGAGCTTTTTTTCATCTTTTATCTTCCATGTCCATCCAGTCTTCACAGTAGCCCCCCATTTTCCCAGGATGACAAAGAATTTCTTATATCCATTTAGAGATACATAAACTGAAACCCAGAGAAACTTTCCCCAATTTGCACAGAAAATTAGTGGTGGAACCAACACCAATAATAATAATCTTTGATATTTTTATAGCATTTTATAAGATGCTAGCATGGATGAGGAAGGTGAGAGCTGGAAAGATTAACTGCATGCCCCAGAGCACATATTTAATAAGTATTAGAACGAAGTCTTCAGACTCTTTTTTCCCCATGCTATAGCACTCCTAGCTCTGGGATTACATGGACTTATTTCATGCATCCTGCCTTCTCCTGAAAGCCACAAATATAGTAGTTGTTTGGGGCACAGAAATGCTGCAGCTGGTGCTTACTCCTGGGCTAATAAGAGTGTTCCCATACAGTGAGTTTCTGGTACCAGGAGAGATTCCCTGAATAATGTGAAATCCCTGGGGAGTTCAGGGACCCAGACTTCACATTAAAGAAAGACGAGAAACCCAGACAGTGCCAGCCTTGGGGCTGACTCTCTTGCAAGATAAGCCCATGAGAATGATTTGGGAAGCCACCCTCAAAAATGAGCCATCTCTGCATAAGCTCAGAGTTCAGGATGCCAGGTCAGAATACAACTCTTACTCTGGTGCTCCTTCCACTATACCATGTTGCTTCTCAAGAGTCCCATTCTCTTAACTGCTGGTCTGGAAGCACAACTGGGGAGGTGAAAAGAAGACATAGCAGGGACAAGATAACTATCTTCAAGTATTTCAAGATTTGCCATTTGAAAGATGGATTAGATTGTAATTGACGGTATGAGGACAAATGGTTGGGAGTCACAAAAAGGCAAATTGAGTGTTGGTACAAAGAAAAGATGTCCTAACAAGTAAAGCTTTCCATAAATGGGTCTTAGGAACACGGATCTGGAACTAGGAGGGACCTAAGATGTCACCCACGTCTGTAATTTTGTAGGTATGGAAACTGAGGGCCAGAGAGGCAAGCGACTTATGGTGGATCCTACAACTGGCAAATGTCTGAGGAAGGTCTTCAACCCAGGCCTTCCTCATATGAAATACAGTGCTCTATCCATTCATCTAGGTTATGTCTCACAAAGGATTCTTAGACTCTGGATAGAGTTCAGAGGGTTAGTGAACTTTTTAAATAGATTTCAATAACTATATTTTAACACAATTGGTTTCATTTGTAATCTTCTGTATTTTATTTTATGCATTTCAAAAAAATATTCTGAGAAGAGGGTCCATTGATTTCCCCAGATTGCCAAAGGATCTATGTTACATGAAAAGGTCAAGCAAGCTTGCTTTGGTGGAATGGGCTACTTCAGCAGGTTGTGGTTGGAGGTCTTTGAATAGAACCTACTTGTTGGGGAGATTGTAGAGAGAATTTTTTTTTCAAGGATGGATTGGATTATGTGCTCTCTGAAAATCCTTCTGACTCTTAAACATTGGGATGCTGAGATAACCTAGGGTGTTCACTACAACATCATGAGTCCTACATAGATTTCAAAAGCTTTGTTCTCCATAAGCCTGTCTCCTGTGGCAGAAAATTGGTCCAGTCTGAATATGGCCAGTTTAAAGGAGAAAAAAATGCAAATATGCAGGTTTATTCAATTCTGTTCCTCAAATCTTACCAAGAAGAATGTAACAGCAATTTGGCTAGTAGCTGTTGTGGGGGTGAAAGACCAACACAAGCCCAACAACAGGAATGCTGCCAGCACAGGTTCTTTTGATCTGCTTTACTAAGGAAAGTAATGTTAAAGCGTTAACAATCTTACTTTAATCCACCATATAAATATCATTCACTTAGTGGAGGGGGGGGGGGAATCCAGCAACTTGAACTTCAGATTAAATACAAACAAATTACAAGCATGCAACATATAAACAGACCAAATCATAATTCATAGTTACCAGGAAAGTATCAACATCTGGGTTCACAAGCCAGGTGGCTCCACATCAACACTCCTCCATGAGTGAGAACACCAGGCAGAATGCCAACTTTTGAGCTTTTAAACTATCTTCAGGGATGAAAGGATTCACACCTAATCAGCAAAAGGGTGTGAGCCTGGGGCTTTATACTTAGTTAGCAAAAAGGTGTGTTCCTGGAGCTTTGTACCTAGTAAGACTCAATCAAAGACACTTAATTAATTTAGCATTCTAAAACAGTAAAAAAAAAAAGTCCCACCTTAATTACCAATACAAAGAGTTGTGCCTAGGAGTGGGAAGATGACTAGGTTTCCTTATGTTGACTTTTTAACTTGATCTGCTAAAAACTTCAACAGCAAGTTAATATAGTGTATTTGATGATATTATGCCTTTTCCAGTGCACATGACAAAAATGACCAAGTTAAATCAAAATTAAATGATCTTGAATTGTTTTTTCCTTTGTGAGGAGGGATCTATTTTAAGAACCAATCAGGAGGCTACGTGGGTAATCTAAGCAGCTACTACACAATCATTTGATAATATTACCCAATTTGAACTTCCTCTTGCAGAAACATGTCCATTTGAGGATCAGTGCAGTAATCTTCTCATTGCCAAAAGAATAATCCACAAGTTCAGAGGACCGGTTGAAGCCATTCAAAAATCAATTATGGTGTCAGAGGCCTTTGAGGGATGGCTAATGTTAAAGCAAATACGAAGCTATTTCTTTTTTGAGACGAGGAGGACAAAACAATAAATCTATTCAAGAAAGTACAATCTCTGAATATTTTTTGTGATGGCTTTGAAGGGCAATGAAAACAATAAGACCAGTTGAATGTAAGCATTAGAAGCCTTGTTATTCTAATACAGATATATTCAAGTATATAGAACAAAAATAAACATTTATCAATCACTTACCAAGTTCAAAGACTGATTTTCTTACTGGAGAGAAACAAAGTCTATGTCTTCAATTGAATCAGAGCTTACAATCAAATGGGGATAAGTTACTAAAAATAAATAGCAATAATATACAATATTACATATGTGTTTCAGAGACCTATTAAACCAACTATTCTGTGCAGTCTTAGAGGAAAGTAATTATTAAGTGGCTACCACTTTGTCATTCAATAATTAGCATATATGACATCAAATGGGTAGGTGTCTTCATTTTGGGCATAACATAAGCAATGCTAAAGAGAAGGGTCAGACTAAAAATTTCAAGAAAGAAATAATTTCTTCACCACCATGTCTCAATTCTATATTCTTCTGCCTTCTTTGTGATGTGCTCACCACCACTACCACCTGTCTTCCCCTTCATCCCCTTCCCTTGTTCAAAACTCATTCATAGGATTGTATTTTCTATTAATCATTTTCACCTTAGTATAAATCAAAAAGCGTTATTGAGGGCTTAGTATGTGCCAGCTTCTGCGTTAAGCGCTGAGGATATAAAGACAAAAATAAAATGTTTCTTTGTCTTAAAGAGCTTTCATTCTATTAGGAGAAACAGAATTTACATTTCTAAGGATATACAAAAAATAAAAAATTAATTTAAAAAATTTAAAAGGATATATAAAACAGATTTTTTGCCTGAAACTGTAATTCTATTCATATAGGGAATTACTGGTGAAGTGCTTCTCTACCAATTTAGAGTGGCATCTGATTTTCAACTTATGGTCTTAAAGAGGTGCTAAGTGTCATTGTGATTTAGAGAAGAGGTGTCAAACATGCAACCCAAGTAAACTTTTTCATTCATTCATTCATTCATTCATTCATTCATCCATTCATTCATAGCTGATCACATACATACACACACACACACACACACACGCGCGCGCGTGTGCGTGTGTGTGTGTATGTGTGTGTGTGTGTGTGTTTGACCAGTGAAATGTGAATGGAAAAACCCAGAAGTCCTAACAATCAATCAGTGTGTGGATGGCTTAGAGTCCTTAGGGCATATCAATGAGTCATATGGTAGGGTCCAGGAGTCTCAGGGTATATCAGCCAAACAGGGAAAATGGTAAAGTAGATCTTCCACCTTACTGGGAGGACTCTATTCAGTGACTTCTCACTCATCCAAACCTATTAGAATGAATAATGTACAATAAATTATTATTTGATAAAAATGGCGATGGGGAGCCATGGCTTGGTCAACCACGTTCCCTCCATAAGGCAGGAAGCATGGTGGAGCTCTTCTCAGCACCACTGGCAAGTTTGAAAGTATGCCTGAGGCTCTAAATGGAATGAGGATTCTGAGTTCTGTCCCATAGGAGTGGGAATAGAGGTAGGATGGTCAAATGCTGACTAGGAAGAGAAAAGGGAATGCGGCAGAATGGTTTGGAGAGGACTACCCATGTGGCACTTGCTCTCCTAGGTCCTCCATAAACAGCTAAGTTCTAAGATGAAGAGAAAGAGAAGGAAGTTCCCACCTTTCATAGTGGCCTGCTGCTGTCCTATAACCTAATAGGCTGATTACAGGGTGGAGCTAGGACAGGGCAGAGTAGATGGGTAAGAAGAAGGAATGTCAGGCCACTTGATAGATCTAACCTTTCAGCAAATTCTAAAATAGCAAGCTTGTTCTCATTCTGACTAGGAAAAGATATTTCAATTTTCCAGGATCAGCATTCAATTTCTAACATGCATCCAATATATTTGTGTGAAGAAAGGCACCTTTTTTTCCACTAGTATTTGTGTGAATCTGAACTGACTGTGTTTTATTTTAGCAAATATAAATTGCTTTATCTATTATTGCACTTTCAACCTTTAGGGAGAAGCTGCTCTATTATTTTTTCTTCAAAATCCTGCTATATGAAACTGGAACTCGATAACTTCACCTATAAATAACTTAACAATCCTATTCTCTCTCTTAAGAATGAAATTTTTACCCCCAAACACTTTTTAGTCTATAAACCTGCATGAAAGTTCTACATCAAAATCTCATTGTGATGTTGAAGTGACCAGTCAGAGTAAGCATTTATTAAGGACTTACTATGTACCAGGCCCTGAGTCTCAAAGGATGTACTCACAGAGCATGAGCATGAGGTTGTAACTAGATGCAAAGACTGTTTTTTTTTGTGCGTGTTTAGTCATTTTCAATCATGCCCAACTCTTTGTGATCCCATTTAGGTTTTCTTGGCAAAGATATTGAAGTGCTTTGCCATTTCCTCCTCCAGCTCATTTCATAGATGAGGAAACTTAGGCAAACAGTTAAGCGACTTGCCCTGGGTCACATAGCTAGTAAGTGTCTGAGGTCAGATTTAAACTCAGATCTTCCTGACCCCAGGCTTCTTGCTCTATCCACTGCACCACCTAGCTGCTCCAAGATTTTGAATAGAATCCAGAAAATAATTGTGGATGTCTCATCAGAGAACCATCCTAAATGTGCATAAGTTCATCACCAGAAGACCAGCAGCCAAGTAATCCATTATTTCCATCTTAGCAACTCATATACATACATACATACATACATACATACATATGAGAGAGAAAAAGAGAGAGAGAGAGAGACAGAGAGACAGACGGAGGGAGGGAGGAAGAGAGATTATATTCTTGTGCAAGGAGGACTTGTATTTTGCACCAGTGGGAGAGTGCCTAAAACAATGAAAGTGTAAGTACTTCAAGCACTCAAGTTGGGACTGTGATAAATTGGACATCTTCCTCTCTCAAATCCTCTCCAGCTCTAACTTTCTTTGGTCTTAGGATCTAGTGATAGATAATCCCTTGTAGTTAAGCAGTATATCACCCTACATCATGCTCATAGTCTCAAAAGGTGCAGAGCTAACCCTCTAGTGAGAGAAGGGGATGGGGAGGAAGATGTGTATTTATTGCTCAATATTCCATTATCTGCATATGTTCAGTGGCTCATGTGCAAACCAGCCAAGTTTGCAAAACAGCATACCTATCTACTCAAATGTGGAAAACTGTTAAAGACTGTTCAAACCCCAACTGAAGCACAATTTAAAAGTGAGCTATTAGCAATGCAAATGTTAAATTTAAATCACAGTCTGTTAAAGTTGGAAGAAATGTGGAGATTATCTAGTTCAAACCTTTCATTTTCTTTGAAAAATGATGGAATCGGGGTGGAGCCAAGATGGCTGCAGGAAAGCAGGGACTAGTGTGAGGTCCCCTCCAAGTCCCTTCAAAAACCTATAAAAAATGGCTCTGAACAAATTCTAGAACTGCAGAACCCACAAAATAGCATAGGGAAGCAGGGCTCTAGCCCAGGACAGCCTGGATGGTCTCTGGGTAAGGTCTATCCCTCAAGGAGCCGAGCAGAGGGAGCCCAGCATGGGCAGCGCAGACCTACCAGAGCAGGAGCCAGGTGGGGCATGCCCTAGCGCCCTGAATCAGTGAGCTGTGGCAGTTACCAGACTCCTCAACCCACAAACGCCAAGGACAACAGATTAAGTTAGTGGGAAAAGCTGCTGGGAACTGGGAGAGAGTTAGTGGTTTGGCCACCACCCCACGGGCATTGGAGGTGGGGCAGCTACAGAACTACAGCTGCAGTTGCTTCTGGCCCCAGGCACACCTGGTGGAAGGAATTAAGCGGCAGATCAAAAAAGGAGTAAAGAGCCTGCTAAAGATCTAAGAACAGCACAGGTTGGGGGTTCTTGGGGAAGGAGGAGTGCTGGTGTGGCAGAACTGGCTCATCCCCCCCAAGCTTGGAACATAGAACTCTTTAGTGTACAAGCAGTCATACCCCGCTGAAAAACTCAAGGGTCAAGTGAGTTGGCTGGGAACATGGCCAGGCAGTGAAAACACACCCAGATTCAGTCTCAGACTCTGGAATCCTTCTTTGGTGACAAAGAAGACCAAAACATACACCCAGAAGAAGTTAACAAAGTCAAAGTGCCTACAACAAAAGCCTCCAAGAAAAACATGAACTGTTCTCAGGCCATGGAAGAGCTTGAAAAAGATTTGGAAAAGCAAGTTATAGAAGTAGAGGAAAAATTGGGAAGAGAAATGAGAAGGATGCGAGAAAACCATGAAAAACAAGTCAATGACTTGCTAAAGGAGACCCAAAAAAATACTTAAAAATATACCGAAGAAAACAGCACCTTAAAAAATAGACTAACTCAAATGGCAAAAGAGCTCCAAAAAGCCAATGAGCAGAAGAATGCCTTGAAAGGCAGAATTAGCCAAATGGAAAAGGAGGTCCAAAAGACCACTGAAGAAAATACTAGCTTAAAAATTAGATGGGAGCAAGTGGAAGCTAGTGACTTGATGAGAAATCAAGATATTATCAAACAGAACCAAAGGAATGAAAAAATGGAAGACAATGTGAAATATCTCATTGGAAAAACCACTGACCTGGAAAATAGATCCAGGAGAGAGA
>JAQQSZ010008990.1:0-12889 GCA_028646595.1 Phalanger gymnotis
AAGGCTCTTTTTTTGCTCTAAGGACTATGATTCAGTGAATGAATTCTAGTCAACATTTTTATTTTCCACTTTAGAAGTGGCATAGGAAACATGGAGGACACTTGGAAAGTTGGAGTTCTGTTAAAAATTCAGACAACAAAACTTCGAAAACTAATAATCTAAGTGAAAAATCCTATTTTCTAAATTTTCTGACTTTGAGTTTGTATCTGGGAACTTAAATGGAGTTAACCAAATTTTAAAGCTCTAAAAAGTACTTTTCATTTTTTTTTCTTCCTTACTTTTCCTCAAAGCATCACGGAATTTTTAGAATTAGAAGGAAATTCACTGGCCACACAGTCCAATTCATACACACAAATGCATACATGCACACATATACATGTATATTTAAAAAGAAAATATTTCCATTGCAACATAGAAAATCAGAGCTCACCCAATATTTACTTGAGGGACTTCAATGATTGAGATATAAGAGCAAAACAAACAAACAAAAAAAGAAATCAAAACAAAACAACTTCTTAGGGAGACCACAGCACATTTGTGTATCTTTAATTATTATGATTTTTTTAAATTTCCTCTCTGACATGAATCCAAAATTTGACCCTTTGAAACTTGTACCCATAGGTTCTAATTCTTTACTATCTTGGTAAATAGAACAAATCGATTCTCTCTTTCAAACTGCAATGTGAAATAATTAAAGACAGATATAATCTACCTCTACCTCTTTTCTTTCCAAGGCTAATCATCTCTAGTCCATACAAGTGATTCTCACATGGCATAGACTCATAGTGCTTCACCATTAGGGTCGATGCTCTTCAGTTTATCATTATCTTTTCTAAACTTTAGTATCCAAAAATGAACACAATAATCCTGATCTGATTCAACAAGAGCAAAGAACAATGAGTCTATTAGGCCTAAATTTCTTGAAATATAATGCACCTGAACATTTCAATAGTTTTTAACTGACTTCCACATGTTGGTATCATAGTTTTTACAAACTTTTTGAATTCCCAGTTATTTTTAAACTGACATGTATGCATGTCTTCCCTATATTGTACTTGTAAAAATAATTTTAACCTGCATGCAACATTTTATGTTTTTCCATTTTCCATTTAATCACATTAAAGTTATACTAGTGTTTTGGCCTTCCTAGATCTTTTTGGATTCTAACTCTATTACCTTCAGTTTTACCTATGGCTCCCATCTTTGTATGATTTGCAAACATGATCAAAATGCCATCAGTGTCTTCATCCAAATTATTAAAAAAATCAAATTGCTTTGCGGCCTGCACAGATCCCTGAGCCACTCCACTAGAGATTTACTTTTATGTCAACATTAAACCATTAATTACCACTTGTTCAATTCTGTCATTCAATTAGTTCCAACTGCATTATCATGTAAGTGTGCATTTCTCACATTTCTACAAGTCTAATACATTAAATCCTTAGCAAGCTGCCACATTTATATCATCAGCTCAGCAACTTAATAGGTGTGGGAAAAATGTGTATGTGCCATCGATTATTTGTAGAACTTCCAGATGAAGGCAACAAATAAATGACAATTTCATGTCATATGAGGATCTGTGGATGAAATTGATGTTTCACTGAAAAAGGGAAGATTGGAGGATAGATAGCTGCCTTCAAGAATTTGAAAGTGTGACTTGTGAAACAAGGTATTTACTTGTCCCATTTAGACTCAACAGATAGAACTTGGAGCAATTTGAAATGAGATGAATTTAATTGTAATGTCAGATCATTAGATTATCTTTCTCATTATCCATACATTCTTGAAACTATTTTTAGTTCTTTTGAGAGCATCGTTATTCTTCCAATATTTAATAATATTAAGAAGGTAGTAATGATAATTGACATTTCTCTTTCACCCTACTAATCTGCTGTAAACAGGGAAATTCCAGGTAGTGAACCTGAAAGGAAAACATGCTGCCTCCAGAGACAGACTCCTCATCACTGTAGGTCTTGCAGCCAAGAATTTCCAAATCAGGAATTTCTATACCACAAAAAAACAAAGACCAAAAGTTCCTACCTCCCCCTATACTTCCAAAAAAGGATGATAATCAGTTCCCTTTAATTTCAATATCAGACAGAAAATGCATTATTTTTAATGTAATTTGGAATGTACCGTCCAAAAGGATTATACTCTAACATGATGATATCTTTGGGCACACGTTCCTTATAAAGCTGTACTTTTGGAAATGATTTTTATATTGCAGAGTAAATAATATGTTTTCTTCAAGTCAAAGTTCACATGGGTTATATTATTTGAACCATGGTTTCTTTTATGATGTACAGTGCCTCTTCCTTTATCCCTCTATTAAGCACTGCTAATTCTGGAACAATTTTCAGGTATTATGTGAGCATTTAGACTGAGCAGGGTAGTAAAAGTATTGTAAGTATTATTGGGATAATTGAGACTCTTGAGACAAAATTTAACAGATTATCTTCCAGGCTTTTCGAGGTCTTTTAAAATTTTCCATGTTTACTAATTCAAAAGCTCAAATTTACTCATTCATAGCAGAAGGTCAGCACAGAAAGAATTAGAATTGTAATTCTTTAGATTATGTGAAGTCATACCTCAAAGAATTCCCAGCATGAAAGGGTTGGGAGAGTGAGACATATTGATAGATGTCATTCAGTGACAAGAGAAGCACATGATGTGGTTTGATGTGAGCATATCAAGAAGTCTGAAATGGAACAGACTGAGTCTATAAAAGACACTAAATCTATCCAGAGTCTTTTGGGGAAGGTAAATTAGGGTGAAGTTTGCTACCTCAAGGCAATTCCAAAGATCTATTTTTAGCAACATAATATGATTGACAGGGAAGGATATTTTGGGAAGACACCATTTTGGAGTTTTCAGAAACACATACTTCATACAATGTTGATGTTTACTTGTCATGAACACGAGTACTAATAAGTCCCTATTTCCTCAACCTTGGTCAAAGTCAAATTGTTGCAGTAAGTATGTTTACATTGTAGCAGAAGCTATGGGAATATCCTTTTATTACAAGCTTAGGAACCACATCCTTTTACAAGCAGATACACCCAATCTTCTCATGCAGGCTGTCTATACTACTTTGCAATTTTTCATATTATATGGCAATTAAGGCTATTTGTTCTTGAAGCTCTTAGGCCTTCCAAGTGTCTCATACCCATTCTAGAGCATTCTAATTATAAGTAAACTTTTGTTTTCTTTTTTCCTTACATTGAACTAAGATTTGCCTCTACAGCTTATATACACTTTGATTTTGCCCTTTTGGGCTAAATAGAAAAAGAAGTCTAATTCCTTTTGCCCCAAGAAATCCATTTACATCCTTGAAGATAATTACGATATACTTACTAAATCTTATCTTATCCAAGTTAAATATCCACAGTTCCTTCTGCCAAACCTTATGTGATTGTCCTAAAAGATTACAGGAAAAAATCTCTAGATGGGATATGATGAAAATAATGTACAGTGGGACTATCACTTTCCTTGTCATAAATACTATGTCCCTATTAGTAAAGGCTAAAATATGAGAAATCTGTATGATTGATTCTGATCTCACATTGTTGTGCCATATTGAGTTTGAAGTCTTTTTCAAATGAATTATTATAAATCTATGCCTTCCCTATCCTGTACTGGTTAAATTAATTTTTAAAAATAAAAATGCATATCATTATATTTTGCCTGGAAAATTTAATTTAAATGTAGCAATTATATAATCATAGCCTAATAAGTTTTATTTGATTCCTGAATCTATTTCCCAAAATATTAACTTTCTCTCTTTAGGGATATGCTGTACTTAGCTTGCACTGCCTCATAAAGCTAATTGTTAATTTTTCATTGAGTGTTTACACCTCAGAAATCCACAAATACTATAGCTTGATTTGTTGTGTTATTGATTATCTAGATTTAAGAAATATGGAGTAAATGTTAATAATATAGATTATGTTTAAAAGTATGCTATGCATTCATTTTGTTTTCCTTTGTGATCCTTTTGATTTCCTTGTGATCAATGTACCAGTGCACTGCTGCCTATTATCCTGATTTTCTCAACTTATATATTCTTTTTGATTCTGATATGAAGTTTATCTATGACAACAAAGAATTATTTATTAAAATCAATTTGATTACTATAAGACCAAGCAACTCTGCCTCACTTAGACCCAATTCACTAAGAAGTCAAGACATCATCCCTTGCTTTCATTGGTCCTCCTAGAAAATGAATGACAAACAATAAGAATTTATATCTTTAATAATTTCTATCAGTCTGTTAAGTTTAAGTTTTCTCATTCCTGATTACTTAGCATTCTTGATTTAATATTCCTTTAGCCCTCCTAAGATCTCTGTCTTCAGTTAAGCAACCCTATTATATTCTCTAAGCATCTTTTAATATGTGAATTGTCTCCCTAAAAGTTCACATTGATTTCTGTAAACTTAAACTCTCCTATTCTTCATATGAATAATTTGTATTTATGTCATCAGAATTTCTTTCTCTTCTTTGACAATATTTCCACTACATATCTGGAACTGAATTTCCTTGAAGAATTTCAAGGCTTTGTTACCTAGTCTTTCTAGAATATGAATTCTAATACGTCCAAGGGTACAATGCTACTACATAGTAACCCTGAACTTATCCACTAAGGAACAATATATGATTAAATGAAATGCTAATTTCCCTGAAACCTTGCCTAATTTCAGCATTTTAAGCAACTTAAATAAAACACCTTAATAGGATACACCTTCTGAATGACTAACAATGGAAAGATGATCTCAATTCAGAACACTGACTTCAATTAAGACCAGCATTTATATAAACCTTTAGCAGTGAAATGAAGAGATAGAAGATTCTGGGAAGATAGCAGAGTAGGCCAGAAAATTCCAAGCTCTCCAGATGTCCTCCATAAATAAGACAAAATACCACCTCAGAGGGAATGCAGAGGGGTAAAAATAAATAACATTTGGGACAGAACAGTGTTCCTTCTGTGACAACCCAAGAAGATCTGAGATTGGGTTCCTCTGAATAACAAATACCTCAAGGCTAGTTTCTCTTTAACAGCAAGCAGCAAACACTGGAGCTAACTTGGTTGGGAAGTGTGCTCCCACTGGTCAACTAGTCACCCAACTAAAAAGGAGATCCAAAATCTTAAGGAAGAAAATGACTGTGAAAATTAGAATTGGGCAACGGGAAGCGAGGTAAGCCATAAAATACCAAGAAGTAACAAAACAAAATATAAAGAGTGAAAAAAAGAAGAGAAAGTGAAATATCTCATAAGAAAAAACAGCTAATCTGGAGAACAGATCAAGAAGAGAAAGCATAAGAAATATTGGATTACCCAAAAGCTATGATTAAAAAAAATGTACAATAATAAAAGAAATAATTAAGGAAAATTGTTCTGAAGTGTTAGAACAAGCTGAAATGCATTTAATCAAAAGAGGAAAAAGGAAAACTACACCATATGTCACTCATATTAATCAACACTGTTTTAGATTATCTAAAATCACTAGACAGTATAAGGTCAGATAATTGCTGTGGTATAGGAAATGATGAGTTAGTAGACTTAGAAAAACATGGAAAGATTTGGACCTAAGAAGCAAGAAATTATCCACTCTCAGAGAAAGAGAGGACAAACAAATATATTACTGTCTTACATAGATGCATATGAATGTTTATGTCTATATATGATTATTGATATCTAAGTATCAGTATGTGCATGTACAAGTACATGTATATTTATGAGGATACATATATGTGTATGTGTATATATATGTATTTATATATATATATATATATTCATGTTTAGTTGTAGCTTTCTTGGGGGAAGAGAAGGAGGGGAAAGAACAAGTAAAAAGTACACAGCAGAGAACAAAAGAAAACTTATAAGGAAACAAAGAAAAGATGAACAGCTCAAAACAAAATATATAGTATTTATTATATAGGTTTCCCGAAATGGAAATGTATTGTTGTATATTTTGAATTCTCTAATGTTTTGCTGTGCACATGGCAATGACTTTTTTTTCTTTTTTCTTTTACATTTAAGTTTATAATAAATCAATAAAAAGAATAATACCTTCTTACCTAGAATCAAACTACTAGAATAAAATTTAGTCACTTTCTATTTCTAAGTGTCATTAATTATTATAATAAATTTCAAAAAGTGTTTTAGATGCTGACTTGAATGTATTTGGCATGGACATATGCAAACCTATCATTCTAATTATTTAGCAACTTAACATCATAAACATCAAAATTGTTATCAACTAGTACTTATTCAAAATGTGTCTAGTTTTTTTAATGTAAAATACCTATAGTATAGAATTTCAACATATATAACAAAATAAACAAGAATATTATACAAGACTGCATTCAAAAATTGATATAGTGACCATTAGGAGGCAAAATATTAATAGATTTAGAAAATGACAAAGACATTATAGATCTACCAGCAAAATATATTTTTTGTTAAAAGTCTCTCAGTAATGGAATGGAAAGAATACTGTCTGTAGTCAGCAAATCTCAATTGAAATTCTTTCTGGGTACGTTGCTTCATGTGAGAGTATGAGTAAGTCACTTAACTTCTTAGTTTCTTTGTTTCTATGATGTTAAATGGATGGTGGAATAGGTGAGCAGGGGTAGAAGAATTCTACAGTGGATTCAAGTTCTAAATTGATATTTGATATAATATATTTTGAAAAAAATGATGAAATGTTTACAGGATAATACTATAAAGCTGACTTAATAGCTGACAAAATAGGTTCATGCAAGTATAGAAGAAAGTTTCTAGTGGTGTCTTTCTCAGCTCTGTCTTCTGCTTCCTTTGATCAATATTTGAATTAATGTCCTATTAAGATGTAAAAGGGAGAAAACTGAAAGAATTATAATTCTGGCAGTGTAACAAATGATAGAATTAAAATTTAGATCTTAAATAGAAATGACAGTTCAGAAATTTGAATCTGAAAGATAACAAATAAAAAGTGCTTCAATTAGTTTTGGCAAGGGGAATCAAATAGATATGTTTAGTATAGGGGATGCCATGTAAATGATTGACTAAATCACTCATCTTATATGATCAGAGTGAGCTAATAGTTTCACAAGGTGTCTATGAACCCAAATGGAAGTTTACCTTTAATTAATAACAGCGCAGTATTAATTTTAAAAAAGGCCACTTTCTCTTTTTACTCATCACTGATGAGACATTATCTACATTATCATCTTTAGTTGTTGATGCCATGTTTGCTGGGGACATTAAAATTTGTTCTTCTCAAGAAGAGTGCAAAGAGAACAGTGAAAGTTCTTAAATAAAGTTAATTAAGTGTAAAAAAGAAGAAAACTAACTCATAGAAAAAAGTAATCTCATACAGTTGCCTTCAAATATTTGAAGAGTTGAATGAGAAAAAAGCAATTAGTAATTCAGTGCAGCTCCAGATGGGACAAGTAATACCTATAAGAAGAAATGTCTGGGGAACATTGTTTATAAGATTATTTTAAGTATTTGACCCTACTGAATGTGAATTGTTAATTTTTTAGAGGATTGACACCTTTAATTCTCTATCATTGGACAAGTTCATTCAGAACATATATAAAGGACTTCCTTTTTATACTTAAAGAAAGAAAATTTTACATGTGAATGGATCATCTCTAAAAATACCATTCAAATCAAATCACTTTTACAGATATTTATTAAATATCTCCTAGGAAAAAATAAAATGGGTTAGGCATTTTAATTCAAAAATTGTGATAGCATTGCTACATTATAGAACTTTTCAGTTTTTATTCAACTCTCTCCCACTCACCTGGGATCAGGTGTGATCATGAAGTCCTGATCCTAATGGGTTATTTATCTATTTGTATCCTCTATCGTGTAGTAAAATCCAATGCAATCTGAATAAAACTTAGACATTGCTCCTATCTAAGTTTTTCGCAATGTAAGTAATTAGCCCCCCTCACAGTGATGCTCAATGGTCACCACAAACATCAGGTTAAGAACAAATTTTATTTCAACCGCAATAGTAAATGAATAAGATGAGAAGATCTCAAAAAGTCCATTTGACTCAAAAGCTACACAGCAGAAGGTTACAACACTTTTTGGGACTTCTGAACAAATATTTCCATTCACCTTACACAATCTCTGTTTTAGTAAGTAATAGTTGTATCAAGGAAGGTTAAGCTATATCAAGGTCTAGGTTATGTACCCCCATGTCATTGCTTTCATACTTCTGCTTCAGAATGATCATCTTTAGAATACCTCTTTTCCTTCTCTAAATATATTCCAATAAGGGAAACTCCCTTTTGGAGACCATGGCCTATATTTTGATATCTGGAAATACTGATCCTTTGGGAATTCTTAGCCTTGGATAGAAAGGTATCCTCTATAATGTCGGACAGCTTGCTCTTATAGAATACAGAGAAAAGGCAAACAATGAATTCTCAGTTGTCAGTGATCTTGGAAGCAACTGCATTTAAAGGAAAACAATTATAGGAATTTATTTTATATTCTCAGCAAAGTGACAGGGCTTAAGGGCTACTTGCATGGGAGAGGCCTTTAAAAGTCTTCATCCTGTTATTTCATCAAGTTGATGGGGGTGGGGGGTGGGGAGGCAGGGAGAGGGATTACTAACCATTGCCTTTACAAAGATAACGAGAAAAGAAAGCCAAAGACATAAATCAAAATGACAAAGACAAGGCCCTAGAAATGTGCTATAAGCAATTTTAGGACAGTGATACATTTTATTTTGGAAATCCAGGAAAGGCTACATGGAACCTTGCATACCTATGTTAAGCCCTAAAGGAAGGGAAAAATAATTTAATAGCTTAAGGGAAGGGAATGTGTTTCTGGCATCAGGAACAACATGAGGAAAGGAACAGATATAGGGAAAGGCAGGATGAGAAAGATTAGTGATGCTAGTGTAGGAAACGTATTCATTTCAGTTTAGCTAGACCGATAAATGAATGGGAGGGGGGTAGAACCAAGACGGCAGAGTTAAATCAGAGATGCTCTTGAATTCTCCAAAATTCCCCTCCAACAACTTTAAAGTAATACCTCAAAACAGATTCTTAAATGGCAGAACCAACAAAAAGACGGAGTGAAACAATTTTCTAGCTCAAGACAACATAGAATTCTGATAGTAAAGACTGGTATCACTGGGTTGAGAGTGGAAAACAGCCAAGGGCAGGTGGGGCAACAGCAAGTCAGTATCAAGTCTTAGGGTTGTCTGAATAGGCAACAGCAACTTATGGAGCTCTGTGCCCATAGACTGTAAGGGGTAAATAGATTACAAGGGCTATTTTCTTGGCATTGGGAGCAGGACTGTAATGTATTGCCCATACAAAGTTCCAGGATGCAGGAAGAGGAGCTTGTAGCTTGAAAGGAGTGGGGATAATGGCCACAGTGTCAGGGTACAAAAGAATGCTTGTGATTTCTCACAGACTAGAGCACAAACCAGGAAGCAGTGACTATATATCTCATTACATCATATCACCTTGGCAGAACTGAAAAATTATAGACCCTCAGAACCATCTCTGAAAAAAAAAATAGCACACATACACACACACACACACACACACACACACACACACAATTAAAAACAACCTGAAGCATGGAGTTGTACCCCATCCACTCTGGGAACAGAGGCACAATTTAACATAAAGTTCAAAGTCAAGAAATAGGCTGGAAAATGAGCAAAAAATAAAAACAAAACTGACTATACAAAGCTACTATGGTGATAGAGAAGAGCAAAACACAAACTAGGAAGAGAACAAAGACAAAATAACGACATTCAAAGCCTCAAATAGAAATTTAAGTTGGTCTCAGACTGAAAATTAATTCTTGGAAGAGCTAAAAAAAGGATTTTAAAAGTCAAATATGGGAAGTAAACTAAAAAATTGGTAAAATTAATGAGAGTGATGCAAGAAAATAATGAAAAAAAAACAATTAAAGTCTTGGTAAAGGAGGCACAAATAAATAGAGAAGAGAGTAAAACCTTTAAAAAATAGAATAGGCCAAATGGTAAAAGAGCCAGAAAAATCCATTAAGGAGACCACTTTAAAAAAAAAAAAAAGAAGAATTGGCCAAATGGGAAAAGATGTACAAAAATTCAATGAGGAGAACTTAAAAAGCAAAATTGGCCAAATGGAAAAAAAAAGATGCACAAATAGTCACTGAAGAAAAGAACTCCTTGAGAAGCTGAATTGACCAAATGGAAAAGGAGGTGCAAAAGCTCACTGAGGTAAATAATTCTTTAAAATTTAAAATTGTGACAGTGGAAGGTAGTGATTTCATAAGATATCAGAACAATGAAACAAAATAAAAAGAAGGAAATAAGAAATGAAAATGTAAAATATCTCATTGGAAAAAGAACTTACCTGGAAGAAAGATTGAGGAGACATGAGGAGAGATAATCTGCCAATCATCCCTTGAAGGACATCCCAAAACAAAATCTCCCAGGACTATTATAGCCAAATTACAGAGTTCTTCAGTCAAGGAGAAAATACTTCAAGCTCACAGGCTGAAACAATTGAAATATTCTGGAATCACAGACAGGAACGACAAGGCAAATGGATGGCAAAGGAGCTAAGATTACCTTATTCCCATATTCCCATTGTAATTGACTCAAATACCGAAGAAAATACACACTCAGTTGGGCAAAGAAATCTATTTTACCCTATAGGAAGGAATGAGGGGAAGGGGATCAGTAAAGAGAGGCTATAGAAAGGGAGGCTGTGGTCAGAAACAATACATTTTTAGGAGGGACAGTGTAGGAGGAGAGAGAAAGAAATATAAATAGGGGGAAATAGGATGGAGAGAAATATAATCATAACTGTGAAAAAAAGTTTACAGCAATTTTCTCTGATAAAGGACTGATTTTCAAATATATTGAGAACTGAGTAAAATTTGTAAGAATGCATGTCATTCCCCAATCAATAAAAAGACATGAACAGGCAGTTTTCAGATGAAGAAATTAAAGCTATCTATAGGATGGAGAGAAATATAATCATAACTGTGAAAAAAAGTTTACAACAATTTTCTCTGATAAAGGACTGATTTTCAACTATATTAAGAACTGAGTAAAATTTGTAAGAATGCATGTCATTCCCCAATTGATAAAAAGATATGAACGGGTAGTTTTCAGATGAAGAAATTAAAACTATCTATAGTCACTTGAAAAAAGTCCTAAATCATTGTTGTTTAGAGAAATGCAAATTAAAACAACTCAGCGGTACCAGTTTATACCTCTCAGATTGGGTAATATGACAGAAAAGGAAAATGATAAATGTTGGAGTGGATGTGGGAAAAACTGGGACACCACAAAGAATTGTTGATAGAATTTTGAATTTATCCAACCGTCCTGGAACTATGTCCAAGGATTTTAAAACTCTGAATACTCTTTGATCCAGGAATACCACTACTAGGTCTGTATCCCAAAGACATAAAAAACAAAAAAGGAAAGGGGCCTATATAAAGAAAAAAATATTTTATAGAATTGAATTGGAAAGTGACAGAATTCCCAACAATTGGGGAATGACTCAATACATTGTGGTAAATGTGTGTAATGGCAAATTAAATTTGAAAATCTTTCCCACCCATTAATAGGTCCATATGACCTGCTTATGTCACAGGAATGCTGTCACATGCGATGAGAGGAGCTTGCTGAGAGTAAAAGGAAAGTGTGCTACAGGAAATTCTGAAAGAGCATTTAGAACTGAGAGAGAGAGCAGACGCTGGTGAACTCTCTGGGCTGTGAATGTGTTTGTGGGAAGGTCCCAGCAGGAGGGAAGATGACTTTGGGATGCAGTGGTTCTCTGTTGTGATATTATGTATTGAATTCTTTGCTACTATGATGGATTGGGCTTATTGGTTTTGGGATCTCATCCACTGGGGTCTGAATAAATTGTTTTCTTCTTCTATCTTCTATGTGGAGGGTCTCATATTTTGCAATACAGAACTAGATAGGCATATTGATAATTATCCTGTATCTCATGATTATTACCTTGCTAATGCATTTGGCGACTAGGAGGATATGATCTCAAGGTCTAAGATCTCTATTTGGAAGTAGAAGGGCTCTAGAGGAAGAAATAGATAGCCCAGGATGTGATGAGGCAACATTCCTTTCTAGCAATGGAATGGTCCCTTGGAGCAGGACTCTGTGAAGACTGGAAACAGAAGCTACAAAGGGAAGAACCCAGAGATTTGGAAAGATTTTTGCAAGAAGTTAAAGTTAAAATGTGCATACCCCTTGACCCAGAAATACCACTTCTAGGGCTGTATCCCAAAGACATCCCATAAGGGGGAAAGGGACCCATATGTAAAGCATTATCTGTAGCAGCTCTTTTTGCAATAGCAAAGAATTGGAAATAAATCAAAAGGATACTCACTAATTGGGGAATGGCTAAACAAGTTGTGGTATATGAATGTAAAGGAATACTATTGTGCTGTAAGAAATGGGGAAGATACTGAATTCATAATAACCTGGAAAGAATTATATGATATGGTGAGGGGAGCAGAACCAGGAGGACATTGTACACAACCACAGACATATTGATTCTGTGATGACTGACTTTGATAGACTTGGCTCTTCTCAGCAACACAAGGTTCGGAGACAGCTCCAAAGGACTCATAGTGGAAAGAGCTATCTACATCCAGAGGAAGAACTATGGAGTTTGAATGCAGATTGAAGCAAACTATCTGCTCTCAATATTTTTTCTGCCTCATCTTTTTTTGGTTTTGTTTCCTCTTTCTCATGATTCACTCCATTCATCATGGTTCTTCTTTACTACATGACTATTGTGTGAATATTTTTAATGTGAAGGTATATGTAGAACATATATCAGATTCCAGGCCATCTTGGGGTGAGGGGGGAGGGAAGGGAGGGTAAGAAAATTTGGAACTCAAAC
>JAQQSZ010008991.1:0-12888 GCA_028646595.1 Phalanger gymnotis
AAGCCTTCCCTGATCCCTCCAGGTGCTAGTGCCTTTGCGTCTAAATTTTCCTTTGTTTAATCCTAAATTATTTTATATCCATATAATTATATATATATATTCTATATCATATTACATAATATAATTATATATACATTCTATATCATGTTACACATACATTCTATATCATGTTACATATTTTATCCTAAATTATCTTATATCCATACAATATAATTATATATATTATATATCATGTTACATACACATATATATTATATATCACGTTACACATATATTATATATCATGTATTTTATCCTAAATTATCTTATATCCATGTAATTATATATATATATATAATATATCATGTTACATGGATATGTATATTATATACATTATATATGTTTTATATATACCTAGAGACAGTATGGTGTAGTGGATAGGACACTGGCCTTGGAAATAGGAAGGAAGGACCTGGGTTTGGAGCCTGCCACACTTTATTAGCTGTGTGGCCCTGGGCAGAAGTCGGTTAGCTTCTCTGATCCTCAGTTTTCTGACCTATATAATGTGGATAAATTATAACACCTATTTAAAAGGGTCACACTCTGAGCACCAAGTGAGAGAACGTATTAAAAGTTCTTGGCAAACCTAAGTGCTAAACAAGTGTTTGCTACTATTGTTACTATTATTATTATTAATTTTTATTACCTTCAGCCAAACTGGAAGCTCACTGAGGTCAGGGACCGCCCTGCTGTCTTTGTAGCCCTAGTAAATGTTTTGGATGTGTCGAAGGCTATTGCCTGATACTTTGGGGAGAAAAAAAAGCACATAGATTAATAAGGGAATATAAATAGACTTGAAGAGGGATTCATAATAAATTTGTGGATGATTCCCAGTTCCTTAGGAACTATTCAGGGGAAGATAAGCATTTTCAGGGCATATTCCTAACAAATCTTTTATGAATTTTCAAGATAATTGTTTAACCTATCTTAAAGAATCGCCGTGTGGTCCCCAAACCATCCTTTGAACCCCTTTCACAGAGACATGATATTGGCCTGAATGTCTCCCCATCATTTGAATCTAAGATGACAACATTCAGGTTCTCTTTAATTTTCAATTAAAAAATGAGTATATATTTTAAATATTTAATTGATGCCTTTTGCTTTTATACAGCAGTCATTTACTGATAAACCTGTTTAATAGTCCATTAGATTATAAGCTCCTTTAGGGCAGGGGCTGTCTTTTGCCCATCCCTCGCTGTGCTTTTTCCTTGTCTCTTGGCATTTCAGATATTATAAGACTACAACAGCATGGTTCAAAATGCTAGCTTTTAAATTTTGATGTTGGGAAAAGAACTATTTTCCCATAACTAAGAGTTGGACGCAAAAAACTTTTAATCGTAACCAGAATAATGGAGGACGTGGATATAATTAATGGCAGGTGTAATTGAAAACTAGAGCACTGGATTGAGACTTGGGGGAGCTGAGTTGGAGTCCTGTCCTCCAGCAAGTCGTTTGACCTCTCTGGGCCTCAGTTGCTTCATCTGTCGAATGAGGAAATTTGATCATGTCTTCCAATTCAGAAATTTAATTTGGTTGCTTGTTCAAAATTCTTCAAATGGGCATGATAGGAGGAAAAGTGGTGAAACACAAACCTGATTTGGAGTTTAGCTTTTTCCTCTCCCAGAATCTTTTTTCTAGAGCTTTTAACAAGGCGTTCAGTGGGTTGGCTCACCCACGTCCTGCCTTTACTTGTGCCTTTCTACATGGCCAGTGACTAATTATGAGAAGTGACAGTTTTCCAGTGCCCTAAGATCTGCAAAATGCTTTGCATCGATTTTCTGATTTCAGCCCCACAACAACCCAATGAGATCGATGTTACAGATTTTATTAAAGATTCATTAAGTGATATGGCAGGAAGGAAAAAAATAATAAAAAGAATCGGTGAATTAATAAATTGCATAAAGACCCAGCTAATGTCCACTTATGATAAGCTACATGGAAGATTTAAATGATTTTTTTACTCATAACTTTTTTTACATCACCTTTATTTCTCAATTAGTCCCTCCTGCATTTCCTACCAAGGAAGCCACGTTTTATAAGGAAGAGGAGAGAAAGTTCTTAGGAAAAACTAATCAACATTTCAATCAAGGAAGGAAACAAACATATATTAAGTGCCTACTGTGTGCTAAGCCTTGTGCTAACCGCTTTGCCATTATATCTCATTTGATCCATACAAAAACCCTGGCAGATAGGTAGTCTCTTCATTTTACAGTTGACGAAGCTGAGGCAGATAGAGGTAAAGTGACTTGGCTAAGGTCACATGGGAGGTCTTCCTTTTCCCCAGCCCAGCACTCCATCCTCTGGGTTACATAGCTGCCTCTACCAAAGCCCAGCAATGTATTTTCCAAATACAAAGTATTTTCAGTTCAAATATTTTAGTACAAAGTATTTTCCAGTTCTTCAGACTCGCCATCTCCTATCTCTTCCTTGGGCCCAGCTTGGTTACTGTAATTACAAAGAGTTCAAGTCTGACGTGTGCTGACTGTGGGCTCTTTACTTCCTTCTACTCTGCAGTCCTAGGCCATTGTCTGAGATTATAAATTGCAAAGATGATGACAGCCAACATTGGTAGCATGAGCTTCCTTCCAAGGAGGCCCTTATGCCAAGGACACCCCAGGCACTTATGGAGCCATTCTTCCAAGGCTTCTTAACTTGAGGGTGGTATGTGAATTTTAAAAAAAATGGTTTTATACCTCTACTTCAGTCAATCCTAGGTAATCCTATAAATTTTATTTTATAAATTGAAAAATCGTTTCCTTAGAAGGTGTCCCTGGGCCTCACAGTCTGCCGGAGGGGTCCAGGGCACAAAAAAGGTCATGAACCCCTGCTCTAGTCCAAACATCTGATTTTACAGGGGAGGCACCTGAACCTTGGAGAACAGAAATCTGGGTAGCAAGTGGCAAATATGGACGTTGGTCATCTCGTTCTAAATCTGGTGATGGGTTTTTTTTTGTTTTTTTTAGTCTCATTGAGCTATAGCTTGGCCTCCTTCTTCCTTTTAATAAACACTTTGTTGGGATCTCTCCCTTCCTTCTCATTCCCAGGTGTGTTTGTGTCTTTAATTCCCCTGTTATATTGCTAGCTTAGCAACTTAAAACTAAAAATTTTCAGGTCATTTTTTCACTTTTACCACATATAGGACCTAGCCCAGAACCTTATACAGAGTAGTCACTTGGTAAATGTTAATTGAATGCGTTGAATCAAGCATCAGAATATATATGTGCCTTCCTCCCACCAGTTTTTTATTGGAAGAAGGAACTCCCAGTATGGAGACTCCCTCCACTGATGCAGATTGGCAACTATATATTTATTGACCTACTGACTCGTCTTAGTGGTAGGGGAACTGAGAGTGTATAGCTAGTACACATCAGAAACAGGATTTGAATCCTTGTCCTTTAGACTTAACCAGCTTTTTATCTGCCAGGTTGCAGCTCTGATTGTTATCAACTACTATATTGAAAATAAATTAGCCCCAAACCAGCGAGCTTGTTGGGTGACAACCAGCTTGTCACCTCTGACGGGTGTGAAAGACATCAGACAATCTCCCCAGATCAGTCTGTGCTCCAGGAGAACATGACTCTTCTTGCTTTTGCCCCGACAGAAAAGATTTTAGAGTTCGTCCAGAGCCGGGGGGTGAGCACGTGTCCACACTAGTCCAAAAAGGCCGTCGGCTGCCTCGTTGGATACTCTCCAGACACCCACGGAGGGCTTGCTGTTCAAAAGGCTGGATTCATCGTCCTCAGCAATGTAAACATAGCCGATTCCAGCCTTTCTCTCACCTCCGATTACGCAAATTGTCTTGTATTAATTACCAACACTTGTGCTGTGCTCAAATATTATGACAGTTTACTCATGTGGACAATATTCCATTTAGCCATATTTGTTGAATTGCTACCAGGTGCCTGGCACTGTGTTGGGGTCTGTCAGGGGCTCTCTCATGAGGAGCTTCTAACAACATAGACAAGAAATCTGATTTTAGTTCAATAGATGACATCTTTCCCAGTTCTCAAGGCAGCTAGGTGGTGAGGAGGATAAAGCTTGAGACTTGGTCTCAAGGAGACCTAGGTTCAAATCCTGCCTCAGATACCCACCACCTATGTGACCCTGGAGATGTCACTAAACTCAATTTTCTAGGAAACTCTCTTGGTCACAGAGAGGGTGGTGATCTGCATTGGTAGGGAGAGATTCCTCCTTCAGAAGTTCCCTGTATCAATAAAATCCCAGGTCTGATCCCTATCCCTAATGACTTCACAAACATGTGGGTAAATTAGTTAGAAATCGCCATAGTCTCCTTCCTAGAATAATTAAATTCATCAGATCGTAGAATCTAGGGCTAGAACGGAGGTTCTTAATCTGGGATCCATGAACTTAGGTTTTTGAACTATCTCAGTCATTCCATTTCGATCTGTTTTCTATTTGTGATCTTATGCATTATATGCATTTAAAAAACATTATTTTGAGAATAGATCTACAGAAACAGATGTAAAGGTTTCTTCAGGCTACAAGGGGTCCACCACACAAAAACAATTAAGAATCCTTGAGCTAGAAGATGGTTTTAGAGGCAGTCAGGTCCAACTCCCGTCATTTGACAAGTGAGGAAAGTACACTTAGATGGTTTGCCCCCAGGGCAGGACAGAGAATCAAGATTTCTGACTCCAGGGGGCAGTGAGTAGAGCACTGGGCTTGGAATCGTGAAGACTCATCTTCCTGAGTTCAAATCCAGCCTCAGACACGTACTAGCTGTGTGACCCTGGGCAAGTCACTTCATCCTGTGTGCCTCAGTTTCCTCATCTGTAAAATGAGCTGGAGAAGGAAATGGAGAGCTGGACACGACTGAACAGTCACAAACTGACTCCAAATTTTGTGTTGTTTCCCCAACAAGGTCCTGCTCCCTTCAAACCAAAGGTAGTAGTTTACGCAGCAGGGATAAATGTCATTATATAGTTTTATTCTTCCTCATTTGTTTCTCACACTCACTGACAGCTATCCACTTGGCTTGGAAATGTGTTACGATCTGGTTATTTGGGGAGAAGCTTTTGGAAATAGGATCAGGACGGTGGAGGGCACTGAGTCTTTGCGTCTGGCTCAGGGGCCAGCACTGACTTTAAATGTGGTCTATCACTGGTCTTCTTAGCTGCCCTTAGTCAATAAGCATTTATTAAGTACCTACTGTGTGCCATGTACTTTACTAAGTACTGGGAATATAGTAATTTAGAACTGAAAAGAACTTACGGATCATTTAATCCAACCCTCTTATTTTATGCATAAGGAAAGGCACAGCAAGGTTAAGACACATCAGTATCAATCGTTTAAAAAGAGATGAACAGTGTGTTTTTAGAGTCTTTTCCAGGACAAAAGAGTGCTGAATTTCAGATTCAGAAGACCTCAGTTCAAATCTTGGGTTTTCTTGCATGAAGTCAGGCATCGCCATCATCGTCACTATCTACAACACCAACGATTATTTTTATGGTGCTTTAAAGTTTGCAAAGGTGCTTTATGTGTGTTATCTTATCTGACCCTCCCAGCACTCTTATGAAATAGATGTTACTATTCTTCGTATTTTACAGTTAAGTAAGTAGTTGCCTAAATGTCTGAGGCGGGTCCTCCCGATTAAAGATGAACACTTATCTTTCCCCCCACCTGGCTGCTTGAAACCTCTCCGGGTCTCAGTTTCTTCATCTGTAAATGAGGAGTTGTCCGAGATGACCCGTGAGGGCTTCTTCATGGTTCTACATCTGTGGTCCTATGATATTTGATAAATCATGAATCCCGCTTAAAAACTAAAGGTTGAGTCTCCTTTTGATTAAATATCTGCCAACCTAACAGACATTTTATTGGGGGCTTCGTACATGAAGAACAGTGTGTCGTACAAGGTTGAATGTGAGCCGGGTAGGGGGCACAGGGGAGGTGCTGACAGTGTACTCTAGGATAGTTTGAACGAGGAGAGAAATTTTTCGGTTAAGGGAGTGGGGATGGGATGAGGGATGGCTTCACTGAGGAGGTGGCCCGTGACCATGGGAAGGATTTCAGCAGGTGGAGACAAGGATTGAGGAGTGACGAGTTACCTTCTTTCACTGAAAATTAATGCATTAAAGTGAGTTATTTGTTAGATCATGGGAGGTCTTTCATGCCAGCTTAAGAATTTGTGTTTTATCCTCAAGGGAACGGGTTGCTGCCGGACGTTTTTGGAGGAAGGGAGCACTCCCAGATTGCTGTTCACGATTGCATTTTAGATTTCCCGTGGGTAGTCAAAGCATGACAATCTCCCATTTAAGCGCTTAGGAAGCTTTAGATCATTTTCCCCTGCGTCCATCATCACCAGTTGAGGTGACCTCAGAAGACCTGATGGCTCTTTAGGTTTTGAAATCCCTCCCCCCATCTGATTCCCAGCCCTCCCTGGTTGGGATCAACGGCTGTCTTAGCATGGATAGAGTAACTTGATCGAATGACAGACGTCTCTCCTCTGTCCTGCCCCTGCGGATCGGTCACAGCTATTTTGGAAAGCGGGCTGGCTGACTTTCTATCTAGGCTTTCACCAGAGTAGCGAGTGTAGCCTCCCAGATCTCTGGCACTCGGTGCTCATCTTTCATAACAAAACCCCGGGGTTAGGACTCGATGCCTTGAAGTCAGCAGCGCTGGAATGATTCTTGAGTCGCGGTGTTTACTTTGATCACTTTTCGGCTTTTCGGCCCCAGCCTCTTCACGGAATACAAATTGCTTTAGCAGAGGAACAGGGCAGGAGCCGGGGAACTGTTTTTGTAGTCTGGTTGCCATGGTGATTCCTAGCCTTCCGTGAAATGACCATCTCTAGGGAAACAAGAACCTCTGCAGCTGTCCTAACCTTGGGGTAGCTCTGGCTCGCAAACATTAGGGTGGCCCGTTTTGTAGCCCAGAGCAGAAGTTTGGGGAAATACTGGGTCCCATTTACTACAGGTGGATGTTAAAGAAATCCCATCCCCCTACTCCATCCCTGGTTTGGTGGGGATCACAGGAGGTGAACTGTAATTAGGCTGTAGATTGCCAGTTACAACATCAACGTTTGGGATTTTGAGAGAATGATTATTATAGGTTGTAGAGCCACATTGGGATGGGGATAGGGTTAAGTTTGGGGAAATGTCACGGGACTAGTCCTAGGGGCACTAACCAAACTCGGGTTTCCCTAAACCTGACCGGAAGGAGAAGAACAACTTTGGGCTTAGTAATAGTATGTTGTACTATGTTTAGTCATTTTTCACTCATGCCCGACTCTTTGTGACCCTGTTCGGGGTTTTCTTGGCAGAGATATTGGAGTGGTTCGCCGTTTCCTTCTCCATCTCGTTTTACAGATGAGGAAACTGAGGCAAACAGAGCCAAGTGACTTGCCCAGGGTCACACAGCTAGTAAGTATCTGAGGCCAGATTTGGACTCAGGAAAATAAGTCTTTCTGACTCCAAGCCCAACACACTCTCTATTCACCATACCACTTAGCTGCCCCAATATTACATTCTATAGAATGTAATTTGTTTTACTCACAAATCAATATAATAATTGCTAACACTTATCTAATTTTTTATAATAGGTATTTATATATTATATATAATATAATAGTTTTATAATTATTGTCTCGTTTGATCTCCACCATAACCCTGGGAAGTTGGAGATAGTTTCCTCGTTTGTATACCGAGGCAAACAGACTAAATGGCTTGCCCAGGGTCACATAGCTAGTAAATGGCTGAGGGCAGATTGGAACTCAGGTCTTCGTGACTTTAGGCTTGATGCTGTATCCATCACAACAGGTAAGCCTGGACTTGAGGTAGAATTAAGGATGAATTTCTAAAAGAAGACTGGGACCTAAAAGGAGGTGTTTTCCTACAGGTTGTTGAGGGGCAGAATTTGGCTGTGTGGTGGGGAGGAACATGAGGAAAGAGCCTTGAAAACTGGAGCTCAGACTGTACCTTGTAGATAGTAGGGAGCTATTGAAGATGTTTGAGCTGGAGTGACACCATCCTATGCATGCATGAGAAGGATTATTCTGGTAGTAGTTTGAAGGGTGGTGTGAGGAGTAGAAGAGAGTGGAGCCAGGAAGACCAATATTTAGGACATTACAGTACTACAGGTGAATTGTAATGGTACCCTTTCCTGGAGGTACCGATAGTACAGTGTGCTGATGTCTGAGAGGAAGAAGTCTGGCTCTTTCAGGGGCCTGAGCAGTCTTTGCAGAAAGCCTTGTTCCCTCTGTCTCAACAGCCATTGATTATGTAGAAAGTTACTAGAGGAAAGCTTTATGAGCACCAACCTCTCCCATTTTTGTTTCATCTTAGGGTGCCTATGGAAAGCCGCAAAGTGTTCATTAAAGGGCCCTCTTTAATGTTTCTGAGCAAGCACTGTAATCGTTGAGTTTTAATAAATGGTTACCTAGTGAACCTGCTATATACTCAGTGTTAATTACATAGGCGCTGATGGACTATTCAGTTCATGATCCAGACCTCTCATTTCTTCTCTGCCCTTTGGCCACATCCCTGCTCATTCATTAACACTTTCCAGGTGAAAATCTAACCATTTTTCTACTTGTTAGTGAACTATCCAGAGGGGAAAAGAGGTTAGAATAAGAGTTCTTAGCCTGGAGTCTGTAAACTTAAAAAAAATTGATATTTAATTTCAATAAAACTTTAAAATACTGATAACTATATTTCAATAATATTTCAATATTGATAACTATTTAGATTTTAATGTAACTTAAATATTGATAATCATATTTCAATAAAAATGTTGGTAACTATTTCAATATTAGTATATTGAGAACTGTATTTTAATTTCTTTTGGAATTTGTATTGTATCTTCTGCATTTAAAATATTATTTTGATAAGGGGTTCATAGGTTTCATCAGATTTCCAAAGGTGTCTAGGATCCTCCCCTCAAAAAAACCTGAACCCCCCAAAACCTAGAATTTGTATAGAACCAACGGCATTCCAGATATTATCTCATTGGATCCTTACAGCTTTCCTGGGAGGTAGGTGCTATTATTATCAACCCCATTTACAAATAAGGAAATTGAGGCAAACAGACTAAATGACTAGTTATACAACTAGTAAGTATCTGATGCTGGATTTGAACTCAAGTCCTCCTGACTCCAGGCCTAACACTGTAGCCACTGGGTTACCTCACTGCCCCACCAAAAACAAAAATCTGAAAACATTAAGAACCTTTGGCCTAGAGTATGGGGTTGGGTACTTAGTTGGTTTCTCCATTCTCACTGCCCTGTTCATTCCTATGGTTCTCCACTGTCAAGAGTGACTGAATTGGCCACATTGCGATGGCCCGAATGCCATACACTGTCACCTTTCCTAGCGAGAATATGGTCGGTCATATGAGAGCAGTCTCCAAGTCTGTGAGGGCCTGTGGAAGAGGGGATTAGCTTTGTTTTGGTTGGCCCTGGAGGACGGAACCAGGAATGATGGGTGAAGTTAGAAGGAGTTTGATTCCAGCTAATTAGCGCCGTCCCAAAGTGGAATGGTGGGTCCCCTCTTCAGAGATGGCAGTTCCTGCTTTCCCTGGAGGTCTTTCAAGCAAAGGCTATTTGCTGAGCGTGATGGTAGCGGGGATTTCTTTCATATATGGGTTAGACTGGAGGGCCCTTGAGGTCCTTCCCACTCTGGACATTCCATGATTCTGAGAGTCAACCAGAGACCCGCTGACCACTCGCCGGCTGTGTGGAAGAGGAGATAAGTTACATTAGTTGGCCTCTCTCCACTCTGAAGTTCTCCCGGTTCCACGATACATGCATGGAGCATGACACATTCATACACATACTCCCACATAACCCATGGAGGCGAATCTTATTTAAAGTGGTTTTTTTTTGAAAACTGAATTATGCGGGAGCTTCCAAGTGTCTTTGATGGACTCTCTTCTCAAGAGTCATTATGATGTAGTAGATAGAGTGTTTGTCTTGGAGTCAGGAGATCTGGGTTTAAATCTTGCTTTTGACACATCCTATTGTGTGCTCTATCAGTGAGTCATTTAACTTCTTGGGGATTTAGGGAGTTCTATAAGTTCTAGAGAAGGTAGGAGCCAGATTGGCACAGCATTAACTCCTCATCTGGGAGTTTCTTAGATCAGTAAGATCTCAGGCCCCTAGCTCTATGACCTTTTCATCCTGTGAGGTATAGAACATTAATAAAGTAAATAAAGTAATTGACAGGTTTTCATTGTCGCTATTGTCTGGCACTCATGCCTAGGCTGTCACTTTCAGGTTCAAATAAGGCTGTTTAAGAGTACTTTTCATTCTGTGTAAGAAACGCAGACTTCCATCATGGGGCCATGAAGATGTCTTTAATGTAGGGGCTTCAATTTTCGGCTAAGGATGCTAACAAAGACATTGATCTTAGAAATTTATCCATTAAGCCATTGTGCCCAACCCTGCTGGCATGCCCTGATAACAATGTTTGTGTTCTGGTTTCTGTTTGCGTGGGTTTCTGAAGGAAAATTTCACGATGGGGCTTAGTTGAAGCCGATTTGGGGCTTGAGGGGTAGAGAGCATGCAAAAGGATAGAGTTCCAAGATAAATACAGCAACTTTCACTGACTTTACTTGGGATTAGAACATTTTTACACAGTTTGTTGCCTAAATGATGGCATTTAAAAAATTTCATACCTGAAAGAAATTGTAGAAAACTGTGACAAAACGATGCTTTTTTCCTAAAACGGGCCAAAAGACTTTTCTTGTTGACTTGTTAATGTGTTTTCTTGCTTCTTATTTCAAATTTGTTTGGTCTTTTTGCTTTACATCCCCTACATTTTTCAAAATATTATTTTCTTCTCCCTGAGACCCAGACTTTATAATAAAGAAGAAAAAAATTCTACAAAACTCACCAACATGTTAAAAAAAAACTCCAACTCTTATTATAAGCATTGGTCCACATCCATAGTCCCTTACTTGTGTAAAGAAGCAGGGGGAGAGAGCATATCTCTTCTTTGGGGCCAGACTTGCTGATCAGAATTTCATAGCATTTGGTTTTTATCTGCTTTAGTCTGGTGGTTCTTTTTTTTTTTTTTGCACTGCCATAGTCATTGTGTATATTGTGTTTTCCTGGTCCTGATTTCTTCATTTTGTATCAGTTTGTCTCTCTCTACTCAACATTTTTGTAGTTTCTTCTAGCATAGTAACATTCGATTACATTCATTTACCGCAATTTATTTATCCGTTTTCCCAGTCGTTGGACATGACTTTGTTTCCAGTTGTTCATGACTCCAAAAAATGTACTATAAATATTTATGGTATATATGAAACGTTTTATTTTTGTTTGTTTTTGGTCATTGACCTCTTGAATACACTTTGCACCTGGTTCTCTGGGTCAAAAGGATAGACATTTTAGTCACCCTGTTCCCTGCCTCTTTTTTCAAATTACTCCCCTGAATGGAAGCTCCATTGTAGATAAGACTTAAAAAAAAGTTTCTCTAAGGCACTGTCACTCCACCTTGTAGGTAGGCAACCCCATTAGAAAACTAGTTCATGACACTCTAAGGCTATTGATTCTAATGTATTCTCAGAATTCATGTTCCCAAAGTTCTCAGTCCAGTGGTCTACCCTTTGGAAAGACCTTAGAGTAACTCACCATGGCAGGCTGGTCTTTGGACTTAATAGGAATGCCTTCCATTGCTTTTTCCTAGACTGTCTTACTATCCCCTTGTAACAGACTCAAGAAATTAATAGCGAGGATCATCATTCACAGTAGTGAGGATGTTCCTTTCTTCATGAGTTTCTTTCTATTCCGAGGCTTCTGGATAATAAAACCCATGTGATGGGCTGCTGCCATCATTAATTCAGAGATAAACTCCCAAGAATGGATGTTTCTTTCCCTTTTGCCTCTGGAATCTGTCAAGCCTGAATTTGATTGATTAGGCCTCTAGCATTACCTGTCCAGGAGGGATAAGACTCATTTTTATAAAATTCTTGTGTTTATTTAACCAGAATCTGTTGTGCTCTAACTTTGGTCCGAGTTCTGGATCCATATAAAATAATGCTACTCCTTCCATATGAAGAATTGGTTGGAGGGACTTTGCATAGGGAGACAATGCGGTTCAATGGGAAGAACACTGGCTCTGGGTGCCAATTTCATTTTTGGTACTGGGTAATTCACCTCACCTGCTCGGGCCTCAGTTTCCTCATCTGTAAAACTAAGAGTGTGGCCTTTGGGGAGTCCTTTCCAGCCCTAGATCTATCAACCTGCTTTTAAGAATGCTCGCTTAATGAGAGCATTTACATTTTTAAACAACCAAGGTTTTAAGGTAAATCTCTCATTTTTCTGTAGAAAAGAATGATATCGCAGATTAGCTGGGGATTAGCTATCCCTACTTTAAGGTGGCTTATTGGCCAGACATCTGTCACCATTGTTGGAGTGGCCGAATTACGCAGTGAACCCACATTACCAGCCTGATCGCTTTAAAGGTGGTGCTTTTGAAATAAGTACTGTTCTTGGGCGCTGTGACTGCCCTCGACAAATGGCCCTCTTGGATGAGTAACCTAATATCCAAAGGCCTGTGGCCTGAGAGGAAACTTAATGCTTGATCTGGGCTTTTTTTTAATTTTAAAAATTAGCTTGCAGTCGCAGTTGACATGGCTGCCTTCTCTATTTACATGGCACCTATCACCAAAGTACCTCGGTATTTCAGCAAATAATCTCTTCTGCCACCCCTGTAGCATGGATGTGTACACGCCGACTAACCCAAGCATAAATGAGGAAAAATGTGAAGCTAGAGGCAACCAGGTGGTGTAGTGGTTAGAGAGGCAGACTTGAAGGCAGGAAGACCTGAGTTTGAATCCTTCCTAGTTGTGTGACCCCATAAAAGTCACTTTGTGGCCCAGCCTCAGTTT
>JAQQSZ010008992.1:0-12888 GCA_028646595.1 Phalanger gymnotis
CTTTGTGGGTTCTGCAGCTCTAAAATTGGTTCAGAGCCATTGTTTTATAGGTTTTTGGAGGAACTTGGTGGGGAGCTCACGCCAGTCACTGCTTCCCAGCCGCCATCTTGGCTCCGCCTATAAAGGCATTCTTAAGAACCTCTGGGGGCTGTCTGTTGTGTTCTGCATAAGGTTCGAATTTCTCTGCATGACTTTCAGTTTCCTATATAATCTGGGGCCACACCACCTTTCTGGCCTTACTCATTTCATTTCCCTCCACAGACCTTGTGCGCCAGGCAATCTAGAGTACTTTTTACTTGTGGAACATTGCTTGAGCTCTATTCTCAAAGCCTGGGGGACAGGGGATGACAGCATGAAGTGGCACTATAGTCAGAGATGCAGGATACGAATCCTGCCTTCGAAATTTGTATGACCCAGGCATTTAATAGCCCTGGGCCTCAGTTTCCTCATCTGTAAAATGAAAGTGTTAGACTAGGTGGCCTCTTAGGTACCCTTCAGTTTTAGTATGATCCTCCAACTCTCTTTGCCTATGGAATTCCTGTGCATCTTTTAAAGCCTGACTCCATCTTGTCTCTTCCACCATGAAATCTTACCTACCCCTCCTTGGATCTCTATAGCATTTTGTTTTGAAACCCTCTAACGTCCTGATGTAGTGTGTTTCAGTTAATTTTTGTCCATGTTCTCACAATTAAAAGACACAAAAAATTCACTGATAGGTGCTGCTGTCAATCATACTTATCAACAAGCAGAGACATTTTAATAACTGGTTTATTATATGTGTGGAGCATAGTTCCATGGTACATGACAACCAATGGGCCCAAGCGATGTTTTCAGCAACCTTAAAACCTGGTTTTAGTTACCAGGCAGGAGGGATACAATGGGATTTTGCAGAGGGCAGAAGGGGAAGGTAAAGACTTACACATCAAATAACAGATAGCAGAGGGGGAAGATCTACATCAGGTAAAATAATAAACTTATCAGCAAATCCTAGAGGATTTAACTGGAATTTGCTGACTAACCATTAATGCTAGTGTTACGGCTAGTGACAAAAATGCTCATCACAAGTAAATAAAGTTAATAAAGCTGAGTCAGAAATTCTTCTGTTACTAATCAGTTAATCACCTGAGCTAAAGTTTGATGTCTCAGCTAAATACTGTAAACTCCAGCTAGTTATTTGACCTGCCGTCTGAAACCAATGGCAGCCATGCTAAAACTCTCCTATTACAGCTTGAAGAGGGCGGATGCTGTCTTATCTAAATTCCTTACCTTTCTACAAGCCTGCTGGACACAGAATTTGATAAATATTTGTTGAATTGAATTGAATAAAAGGCCAGGCTAGGATAAACATGAACTTGTTCCCCAAATCACAGAATAATCTTAAATATAAAAAATATAATTATAGAACAAGGAAAAAGAAGGTACATCATGACCTCTCAGAAGCTTGTGATACTGTGCCCTCTCCCCCCAAGTCTTTCCTTCTTGGGTTTTTGTGACATTATTCAATTCTAGTTCTCTTACCTATCTAAATGCTCAGTAGCCGGTGTTGGATCATCCTGCATAACTAACACTCAAAGTGTGTGTGTGTGTGTGTGTGTGTGTGTGTGTGTGTGTGTGTGTATTCTCTTCTCTTCCATTTCTGTGCTCTGTCTTCATGACCACAATAACTTCAATGAATCTAACATCACCTCTATGCAGATGATTCCCACATCTACATAGTTAATGCTCAGAACTTCTATTCTGTATTCCTAACACCTTTACCTAGATTTCTCAAAATAGAATTTCATCCAAAAGAGAATTTGCTAAATCCAAAATCATCAGATACCCCCAAACTTGCCCTACTTCCTAACATCTTATTTCCTTTTTTTAAAAATAAATTTGTAGGGGGCGGAGCCAAGATGGCAGCTGGAAAGCAGGGACTTGTGTGAGCTCCCTGCCAGGTCCCTCCAAAAACCTACAAAAAAATGGCTCTAAACCAATTCTAGAACTGCAGAACCCACAAAAAAAGCAGAGGGAAGTAGGGATCCAGCCCAGGACAGCCTGGATGGTCACTGGATGAGGTCTATCGTGCACAGAGCTGGGAGCGGAGGGGAGTAGAGCCCAGTGTGGGTGGTGGCAGGACCAACCAGACCAGGAGCTGGGCGGAACAAGCCCTAGCACCCTGAATCAGCGAGCTGTGGCAGTTACCAGACTTCTCAACCCACAAACACCAAAGACAACAGAGAAGGTTAGTGGGAAAAGCTGCGGGGGACAGAGTGGAAGGAGTTTGTGGTTTGGCCACCACCATGGAAGAAGCAGGGGTGGTGCAGCTACAGAACTACAGCTGCAGTTGCTTCTCACCCCAGGCCCATCTGGTGGGAAGAATTAATGATACGCATGTGGCCCATGTTGCTTGCCTTCTTAGGGAGGGTGGGTGGGAACAGAAGAGGGGAGAGAATTTGGAACTGAAAGTTTTAAAAGCAGATGTTCAAAAACAAAAAAAGAAGTTTTTGCATGCAACTAGGAAATAAGATAACACAGGTAATGGGGCATAGAAATTTATCTTGCCCTACAAGAGAAGAAGGGAAAGGGGGATGGGAGGGGAAGTGGGGTGACAGAAGGGAGGGCTGACAAGGGAACGGGGCAACCAGAATATACGCCATGTTGGAGTGGGCGGGAGGGTAGAAATGGGGAGAAAATCCTTAATTCAAACTCTTGTAAAAATCAATGCTGAAAACTAAATATATTAAATAAATTAAATAAAAAAATTTGTATTGATGCCTTCTATTTTTTACATCGTCTACAATTCTCAATGTTTGCAGTTCTTTTGAAAACGTTCTGTTCATATCCTTTGACAACTTATCTTTTGGGAGAATAGCTTTTGGCCTTAAATATTTCTGTTAACTGCCTGTATATCTTGGACATGAAAGTCTTATCTTAGATATTGGATATAAATATTCTTCCCAGGTGACCTGTTCCCTCCTTAACAAAGCTGCATTAAATTTGTTCATGCAAAAGCTTTTCAATTTCATGTTACTGAAATTAGCTATTTTATCTTTTGTTTGTTTGACTAAGAAATCACTCCTTAACCATAGTTGTGAAAAGTACCAAATCAAATCAGATTGTCTACTAATTTTCTACAGTATATTTTTATTATTCAGGTCACATGCTTATCTTGAATTATGTTACACTGTGCAAGATGTTGGTCTAGATATAATTTCTGCCAGACTGGTTTCCAGTTTTATTATCAATTCTTGTCAAATAGAGAATTCTTTAATAGGTCATTTATGGTTTGGAATTTATCAAGCACTGGGTTATTGAGTTCATTTTTTTTTTCCAAATCCTTCCTTTTCTAGCTTATTTCATTGGTCTGCTTTTCTATTTTTATAATAATATTAGCTAACATTTATGTAGTGCCCACTATGTTCCAGGAACTGTATTGTGTTAATTTATTATCTCATTTGATCCTCAGAACAACCTTGGGAGGTAGGTGCTATTATCATCCCCATTTTACAAATGAGGAAACTGAGGCAAACAGAAGTGAAATGACTCACCTGAGATCACAAGGCTAGTAAGTATCTGAGGCTGGATTTGAACTCAGGTCTTCTTGACTCCAGGACAGACACTTAATCCACTGTGCTACACAGCTGCCTTCAGTAATAGATTATTTTGATGATCGTTATTTTATATTTGTTCCTCCAAATAAAATTTGTTATTATTTTGTCTAATTGTGTAAAGTACTGCCTTGGTAGTTTTGAGTGATATAACACCAAGATTGTTCATTAATTTCAGTTAATACTCTTATTTTTATTATATTTGCACAGTGCAAACATGAGAATTGAATATCCCTCTAATAAGTTGTTTTTAAAAATTTTTTTTAAAGGAACATTTTGCAATTGTATTATCATAGGGGTTGTGCTTGCTTTTTAAAGACTGACTCCCAGATATTTTATTGTTATTGTGGATGGTACTTCCCTTTTTATCACCGCCTCCTGGATTTTGTTACAGCTATATAGAGATGCTGTTGGCTTCTGTAGGTTTTATAACCTGTTACTTTACTGAAGTCATTATTGTCTCTCTTAGTTTCTTTGCTTATTCCCAAGGATTTTCTAGGTAAACTATGATTTCATCAGTAAATAGGCACGGTTTTTTGTCTCCTTTCTGTCTATCCTTATGCCTTTAACTTCTTTTGCTTATCTTATTACTATAGTTAGTAGGTCTAGAACTACGTCAAACAACAGAAAAATTGTTTCATTTCTGTATTTGTTGGAAAAGCTCCTAGTGTTTTCCCATCACATTTAGCACCAGCTTTTGGTTTTTAAATAGATGAATTTTAGTATATTACCAAAAAAAAGACCCTTCCATGCCTATGCTTTGCAAGCATAAATGATTGGGACACTTTGCCAACCGCTTTTTCTGCATCTTTTGATATCATCACATGAATTTGAATTTGTTACTTTTGGTAGTCTTAAAAATTAGTAACTAACTTTAATTTTGAATAAAACCCAGCAAAATGAGAGGAAGAAAGACAAAAAAATCATCCCATAATTTTCTTTTCTGAAATGTTTTATAGCAAAACAAATACATGAATGTAATGAAGTATACACATTTTAATTGTATCTACTATTTCCTGGCCTCCTCTAAAGTCCTATTTCCTGTGCTTCACTGTGGTACAGGTTCTCAAAGGCTAGGCCAGTGGAAGGTAGCTCTGAAACATCTAGAAAGCTTCAGATATGGACTCAGTAATGGGCTGTGTGCCTGGCATTTGAAGAACAAACTAGCTAAATATAGCCAGGCATTTAGCTAAATGCACCAGGAGATTGGTCTCTAGGTAAAGATTTTTTTTTCCTGAGAGCAATCGATAAAGATCATTCAGTAATGCATGGAAGGGCTGCAGTCTTTGCTGGGACGAGTTTCTGCACCAGAGAAATGATTCACTTGAAGAATCCTCTGACGTGCTACAGTATTTCAGGCCCCTCACTTTTATGGTTAGGTCCTCTCTTCAGTCTGTTCTTCAGAACACTGCTAGAGTAATTTTCCTACTGCATAAATTGAATCATATCCTTCTTGCTTGGGAACTTTTAGTAGCTCCCTATTACAAAGCAAATAAAACATAAACTCAGTCTTCTGGCATCCGAGGTCTTCCACAATGTGGCAGCTCTAATTTACTTGTCTAGCCTGGTCTTACATTACTGGTCTTCATGCATTCTTTGTTCCAGCCAAAATGGACTTCTTGCCCTTTGCCAATTTCGTTTGATGCCCTCTGTGTATATCATCTTCTACCACTGGAAGAGACTCTCCTCACTTTTCTCTACCTGTTGAAATTTTATGCCTGGCACATAAGAAGTGTCCATGTTTATTCTTTTCCCTTCCCTTCACTCTTTCCATTCCAACCCTGTGCATTTACCATATTTTCATTTGCATTATATACATGGGCAGAGCTCTCGATCTTTCAGAAACTCGGTTGGCCCACCTGAAACAACGTTGTAAGATTTGTACTATCTACCCCATAAGGTTGTGAGAAACGTACTCTGAAAATCCTCAAGCACTATATACAATCACGATCATGATCGTTAAAATACCTTACTCCTTCTACTAGACTGTAGGCTCCTTGAGAGTAAGGACCTTCGTATTACATGTTTAATAGATGTTTGCTGAAGTACAGAAAATTGTCACTGAGGTAATATTTAGACTGATAATTATTCAAAAAGACATACAGAAGTACTTAGACATGGTCTCCAAATATCAACAGATGATAAATCACAACAAAAAGACCGGAATTGCCAGACGTTATTAAGGCATTACTAATCTTATTCATTTTTCCATGTCTATTACAGGTATCTCTTTAGACATTTCAAACATAGAAATCTAGCATCCTGCCCAATAAATCAACATTCAAAAATTTTAAAAAAGCAACTATTAGAAAGGAAAAATGTTTGGGAAAACAAACTAGTTAAATATGTGGTTGCTAATGAAATGAAACCGTGACTCCTTCATTAACCTTGTTTATGAAATTGACTCTTTAACAGAGCCCATTTAAAATGTTTAGGAGCTTGAATTGCTATTACTGAAATTAGCATTTTTGCAGGCAGCACACAATGAATGGTGTTTTGAAAAAATAAAGGCACTATGAGAAGCAAATTCTTTAAAAATATTAATAGTTACACAAATTTTAAGATATAATATTTATGTATCAACCCCAAACAAAATGATTAAAAATTTTTTTTCAAATAAGGCAAATAAATAATTTTTAAAAAGTTAAACAATGTACTTTAAGGCCTCTGAAAAGCTTTTCTTCTAGGTATTAATATTAAAAGAAAATACTTAAATGCAAATATTCACTCCAAAATATTGTATTGTATTTATTATATGTGAAATAGAAGTATTCTACTCCAGAATAACCTGCAATAAAATTCACCAAATGGTTCAATTAATTACAAACATTTATTAGGTGTTTACTATTTACAAGGTACTATACTCATCACTGTGGACACGAAGAAAAAGCAAAAACATCCCTTGCTCTAAAGAAGCTTCCACTTTATTTGCCTCTGTTGTTTTTATACATGAAAATGAATGGTATTTAAACATCATTAAAAAGCAAAACTACATTTTTTTTTCCTGCAAAGCTATCAGGACAGAAATATGTAACACTGAAATCCACCAACTAAGGAAAGGGAGTTACTGAAATGATTCTATTTTTATAAAAATCAAGGATATAATTCTAAAATAAGTCAATGATATGGCATAGAGAAAAGAGTACTAGTCCAGGAGTCCAAAAGAGTAGCTTCTGGTCTGAGATCTGCCAGTTATTAGCTGTGTAATCCTAGGTAAATTACTCAATCTCTAATGACCTGAGCTTTCTCATCTGTAAACTTACTCCCAGATCTAAAACTATGATTTTATAACATATTTTAAAAATTAGAAGAGTTCCTAAGGAGATCTGGCTGCTATTTGAAGAAATTCAATTAATTCTGCATCATTTTGTAATTAATTCTATTCTGTAATGGATCCTATTTTTGTATTACTCTATTTTGTGTGATTGCCCAAGCCACATTTCTTTGTTTCTTTGCCTATGAGCTAAGTTTAGATGTTTGAGTCTCCTACTAATCACTGTTCTATTTTTCCTCAAGGAAATCTGTTATCCTTGAGGGATTCGGGTGGACACGAGGGAGTTGGGCCTAGTATCTTTACACCACCAAGCTATCCTTCAAGGATGTCTGGTTTGTTATTCAAAGGAGTCTAGTCCACTATCTCTACCCTTGTAGGTGGATTCAAACAATGAACATTTCTTAGTCACAAGAGGGAAGAAGGGGGTTGTTGTTAGCTCCACATTCCCAATTTTCAACCAATCATGTTGTCTTTACCCCCATGATGCTGCCAGCCTTGTAACCAACTGAATGATTTTCCTCATCTACCTCTGTTCTTTGTTGTCATGTACTCCCCAAAACTATACAAAGTGAACTCTACCTCAGGGTCATTGGTCATTAAGAGAGACTACTGAACCAATTTATTGGTCGCTGCTAGATTACTAATAAATTCATCAAGCTCAGGTGACTATGTCTCCCTTTAGCTTAATTTTCAAATGTAAATTATTTTTATTTGTTGCTAAAGGAGAAATGATAAAAACCTCGAGGGCGTGTGACCTATCAGACACTGTGATGAAGATGATAAATGCCGTGTCATAGTCAATATACACTCCAGATTTTGGAAGAGCATATTTCTAAGTCTTTAGACAAAGGACAGTCTAATGATGGTCTAATATTTTACAGGGGATGTTGGTCCAGGAGGAACGGCTAGGTATCAAGAATGAAATTTAAGACGCACATTCAGAAACCATTTTGATGATGGAGAAGAGATTGACATAGCAGCACAGAGAACTCACTGATGAGCTCAAATTTTAAGATATGTATTAGAAGAGGTTCTAAAACAGGTTCAAAACTATCTCAGATAGTGGCATTCAGGACAGGACAGTGAGAAGGGAAATGGTGAGTGGGTGACTTACTGACTAGATAGATTCCAGTAGGTTTTTTTTTTCTTTGTGTCCAGGGAAATTGTAAGAATGAATCAATAATTCTCTTTTTTTCAGCTTGCAGCCCCCCAGCCAGTGGGTCATTGCTCTCCCCTCCCCACCCAAAGAAAGCAAAACAATGACACTTTCTATTCTCTAAAGCTCTCTATTCTTCCAGAGACTGCCTGCTGCATTTGTTCAGTAACACACATAGATCAGAAATGCAATGTTTATCACAGGTGTTGACTTACGAGATAAAATAAACAGAAAGGCAAACAAACTTTTTAAGGAATAGATATAAACCTTGCATACTCTGAAGGAAGGCTCTGGGAGGAAGAAAGGAGTCTAAAGAGAGATGGGAAATGAGGATCTGCCCACAAAGCCCCATTCTTGGAGTCTGGCTCTGACAATCTCCTGGAGCTATCTCCACATGCTTGTTTCCAGCTTTTTGCCATCTCTGGCTCTGTGTTGGACTCCTTGTTTCTCTTGCCCCTTCCATGCGGTTCCTCTGTTTCCCTTTACCATAATCCTTTAGAATGGGAGGGGCAAGTTTGTCAATCAAAATCTGGCTCCATCAGTCACAAGGTCAAGGCAGCCTCCCTGGGAAACTGAGGAGGGGAATCCTAGGGATCTTTCTGCCCCCAAACAGCAGGCATACATCTTCAGCATCAGGATCTCTTGGGAAATGCCAAAAAGCATTGCACTTATCATTGGAGGAAATACCACTGTTTCCACCACTATAGAACCCCTGGGTGTAAGGTCCTCAACTCTCCAACCATTCAAGTTGGTAGGTCTTGGGGTTAATTCACCTAACGAACTGTTGGGGAAAATTGCCTGTTTGCCATATGTGTTTGTTCCATTAGGAGCTCAGGAAGTGGAGACTTACGAGTAAGTATTTAATTATAGTAAGCTTCCTGACTTTTCCCTCTCTTTCTCTATCGTATTTTGTAGGCATCTTTGACTATGCAACTAACTGCAAAAGCTAATTTGTAACTACTATAGTAGAATAACCCGTTACATCATGTATGATTTTATTCAAAATTATAATCATACTTAATCATACTGTTAATTTTCAAATTTCATGTACTCCTTTCGCGTTTTATTGAATGACAGAATCAAATACTACACGGGGCATTAGAAAAGTCTTAGTCTGGTTTTAAGCTATTAAACACTTTTAAGCTACTAAAGTTTACAACTGCATAAGACTTTTGGGAGACCTTAAATGTACACATTTGTCTTGTTACACTGATTCACTTGAAAAGTTGATATAGAATTTTCAAAAACCCTAATATTTGTAAACTCTCCCAAAAGATAATGGTAGAAAAAAGTTACTGTGTTAAGAAGGTATTTAAGTCACTAATTTTTACATAAACTGACTTCTTAGTAAATGAAAATAACATAAGTATTTCTCACTTAAAAATGAGGTGCATTTCATCAAAGTTAGTTATAAAGTAAAAGCTTATCACAGTCTCTACTGACTTCTGTTTTAAAGCTAAAGATATTCTACTATAGAAACAAATTTCTCAGAATGGCTTAATCTCAAATAGTAGGAGTTATAAAGGTGATCATTCTCTTTCCAGGATTTTGGAATTCATCAGCAACATTGTGATTTGTGGAAATGATCTCCAGAGCTTCTAGGCCTTATTAAAATCAATGGTATTGGGGGCAGCTAGGTGGCACAGCGAGTAGAGCACCAGCCCTGGAGTCAGGAGGACCTGAGTTCAAATCTGGCCTCAGACACTTGACACACTTACTAGCTGTGTGACCTTGGGCAACTCACTTAACCCCAATTGCCCTCCCTTCCTCTTTCTTAAAAAAATAAAAATAAAATCTATGGTATTCTTGTCGCTCTCTTATTCAATTTACCTTTCTGGCTGAAGAGCAAAGAAAAGTTTCTGGATCCTATGGATTTCCTGAATCCACACGGACAGCTCATAGAAGCTTGTTGTCCACAGAAACAGAATTGGAATAGGCCCTGAGGATCATCTAGTCACTTACCTAGGACCAATAAATGATATACTCCTGCCTAAAAACGTGTTTGATTCAAGTTATCAGATTAGATAAATTTATTCCAAATTTTATCAAGGACAAAATCGCTTATATCAAATCTACTTAAAAGGAGGGAAATAAGGAATGCCACTACTGTTTAATTTATGTATTTTTGCCTTGCTAATCTTCCACATCAAAAATGGAATATAAATCCATTCCTTATTTTAAATCCAGCTATTAATTTAATTAAGTTTTGCCACCTTGAGATATTACATTATCTTCTAACCAAATTACCTTGTACTTTCTAGCAGTGGCATTAGCTATCTCAATATGCAGCACAGATATTCTTGTAGTGCAAAAGATAGTGAGAGGTGAAACAATGTGAGCATATTATTGAACAAAAATGTTCACACAATGTGATTCCTTTTTCTATCCTGGAAAAAGAGACACAACACCGTAGATCAATCATCGGGGAAAAAGATAACAGATGAAGGATGGCAGCCGTATCTGCTTTTTATAAAAATTCGGGCTCCTATATCTCTATTGCACTAGGAATAATTGTATTTACAGACAGCACATATGAAGGATAAAGCTATGGTTTCCACTCTTCGAAGGAATGTCGCTTAACTCATTCAGTGTTAGAGGTTAGCTAGGGTGTATTATAGTGCAGGAGCAAATTAAATGAAAAATTTGTCATTTTCCATACTTAGCCTGTTAAAGGTAATAGGCTTTCAAATAATGAACACAGACAGAATGAGAAAATACCTTATTACTTTAAAACGAACGATTGCATCTCATTTGAATAACTAAAAAAACCCACCTCTGCACTCTACACTAGTTTCTACCAAAAAATAAACTCTTAGAAGTAATGGTTTCTATTTGTTGTTATTGCTGAGGTGTTCTGATTGTGTTTGACTCTTCATGACCCCATTTGGGGTTTTCTTGGCAAAGATACTGGAGGGGTTTGCCATTTCCTTCTCCAGCTCCTTTTACAGATGAGGAAAATGAAGCAAACAGGGTTAAGTGACTTGTCCAGGGTCACAGAGCTAAAAAGTATCTGAGGCCAAATTTGAACTCGGGTCCTCCTGACTCCAGGCCTGGTGTTCTACCCAGCGCACCACCTGGCATAAATTGAAAGACAATGGCCCATCAGCTTTTTGGTGAAACACAACTTGCTTTCTTAAAAAGACAAAAAGTGTTACAAGTCCTTGAGAATCTGACAATACCAATATAAAACTTAAGAACCAAACTATTTAATAATAGATAACATTTGTAGAAGGCTTCCTATATGCCAGCTGCTGTGCCAAGCACTTTACAATTATTATCCGATTTGATCCTCACATCAAACCTGTGAGGTAGGTGCTACTATCACGCCCATTTTACACATCAGGAAACTGAGGCAAACAGAAGTTAAGTGATTTCTCCAGGGTCACATAGGTATTAAGTGTTGAGGCTCCATCTAAACTCAGGCCTTCCAAGCTCCAGCCCAGGTGCTCTATCCACTGTGCCACCTAATCGTCCTGTTAACTATTTTCTTGAGTTAAGACTCATTAGATTGTTAGGAACTTTTCCCACCAAATGAATATGCTGAATTTTGCTCAGGTAAAGACAAAATGGAGCTACGGTGGTAAAACTTAAAATCACGTCACATTTAATTGTAAAACAACTTTGTCGATGGTTGAACAGAATTAAAAACATGCATCAACATTGTGGCTCAAAATCTAATTATTTGGCAGGGCCGAGCCAAGTAGCCTAAAGCTCTCCTCCAGCACCCTCCAAACACCTATAAAAAATGGCTCTGAACAAATTCTAGAACTGCAGAACCCACAAAATAGCAGAGGGAAGTAGGGCTCCAGCCCAGGACAGCCTGAATGGTCACTGGGTAAGGTCTATCACAAGGAGCTGGGAGCAGAGCAGAGCACAGCCCAGCGTGGGCTGTACCCGGACCAACCAGACTAGGAGCCGGGCGGAACAGCCATTAGCGCCTGAATCAGTGAGCTGTGGCAATTACCAGACTTCTCAACCCACACCAAAGACAACAGAGAAGGTTAGTGGGAAAAATCTGCAGGGGTAGAGTGAAAGGAGTTTGTGGTTTGGCCACCTCCCTGGGGGCAGCAAAGGTGATGCAGCTGCAGAAATACAGCTGCAGTTGCTTCTGGCCCCAGGCCGACCTGGTGGGAGGAATTAAGTGGGCGATCAGAGCAGGAGTGCAGAGTCTGCTCAGATCTCAGACGCTGTCTGGGTTGGCGGTTCTTGGGGGAGGAGTGCTAGTGTGGCAGAGCTGGCTGTGTAGAAAAGGCTCTAAAAACAACAGTGCAGCCCCTCAAGCCTGGGACAAAGTACTCTCTACTCTACAAGCAGTCATACTCCCACGAAAAACTCCAGGGTCAAGTAGTTGGCTGGGAACATGGCCAGGCAGCAAAAACGGATTCAGATTGAGACTCATACTTTGGAATTTTTATTTTTTTTGGTGACAAAGAAAACCAAAACATACAGCCAGAAGAAGTCAACAAAGTCAAAGAGCCTACATCAAAAGCCTCCAAGAAAAACATGAACTGGTCTCAGGCCATGGAAGAGCTCAAAAAGGATTTGGAAAAGCGAGTTAGAGAAGTAGAGGAAAAATTGGGAAGAGAAATCAGAGTGATATAGGATAACCATGAAAAACAAGTCAATGACTTGCTAAAAGAGACCCAAAAAATACTGAAGAAAATAACACCTTAAAAAATAGACTAACTCAAATGGCAAAAGAGCTCCAAAAAGCCAATGAGGAGAAGAATGCCTTGAAAGGCAGAATTAGCCAAATGGAGAAGGAGGTCCAAAAGACCATTGAAGAAAATACTACCTTAAAAATTAGGTTGGAGCAAGTGGAAGCTAGTGACTTGATGAGAAATCAAGATATTATCAAACAGAACCAA
>JAQQSZ010008993.1:0-12888 GCA_028646595.1 Phalanger gymnotis
GTGGCTCATGTTGAATTGCTTGACTTCTTAGGGAGAGTGGATGGGAAGGGAAGAGGGGAGAGAATTTGGAACTCAAGGTTTTAAAAAAATAGATGTTCAAAAGTAAAAAAGGTTTTTTTTTCATGCAACTATAAAATAAGATGCACAGGCAATGGGGCACAGAGATTTATCTTGCCCTACAAGAATATAAGGGAAAGGGGTATGGGAGGGGAATGGGGTGATGGAGGGGAGGGCAGAATGGGGAACAGGGCAACCAGAGTGTACGCCATCTTGGAGTGGGGGGGGTGGAAATGGGGAGAAAATTTGTAATTCAAACGCCTGTGAAAATCAATGCTGAAAACTAAACGTATTAAAAATAAATTAAAAAAAATTAAAAAAAAAGAGCACTGTTTTAGGACAGTTGTTGACTCCCCCCTGCATTACAGCATACATCCCTGTACCAGGAAGAAAATGCCTTGCCACACATTTCTGTAATCCCCCAAGGGACCCCCACCCTCTTGCTTCAATCTGAATTAGCACTAGACCCTGTCTCAAGACTGTGGCCTAAGGAACAAGGAACTGACCCATACCCAAAGTGAACAAACAAGTCCTGTTATGGGTATGCCCTCAAGGCCCCTGCCCCCAAATAGTAAAATAATAAGGCAACATGAATGCAATTAGGCCTTGAGGGGCCCCTCGAGGCCTGTTTCTGTCAGCTAAATAAGGATAAGGTTATGCAAAGACGGACATTTGCTAACATCCCTGTTCCTTGACCCTTGTACCTAAAACTTGTGCAATGACCCATACAGTTAAGGGAAATATCTAACCGCTGAACCTCAGCTTCTGTATCCTTTTGCTTGCTCAACCATTAATAGTTGGGCATAAAAGTCACCCACTGAGTTCTGTTTGGAACTGCTCTTATTTGGTTTGCTTGTGCCCCGGACGGTTGCCAGCTAGTAAATTCTCCAATTGAAACTTATACTCTGTGACATGTCTTGCTCACTGTGTGATTTTGGCATAATAATACTATAAGCAATTTGGGAGAGCAAGGAATAGTTTACCTATCAGATCTATGGGAAAGGGAAGAATTCATGACCCAACAAGAGATAAAGAGTGTTAGAAAACGCAACATGGATAATTTTGATTGTGTTAAACCGAAAAGTTTCTGTATAAACAAAGCCAATGCAACAAAGATTAGGAGGGAAATAGAAAATTGGGAGAAAATCTTTACAACTAGTGTCTCTGATAAAGGTCTCGTATCTAAAATATACAGGGAACTGAGCTAAATTTATAGGAATACAAGTCATTCCCCAATTGAAAAATGGTCAAAGGATATCAACAGGCAGTTTTCAGAGGAAGAAATTACAGATAACTATAGGTATATGAAAAAATGCTCTAAATCACTACGGATTAGAGAAATGCAAATCAAAACACATCTTAGGTACCACATCTCTCCTGTCAGATTGGCTAACATGACAAAACAGGAAAATGATAAATGCTGGAGAGGATGTAAGAAAATTGGATCATTATTAATACATTGTTTATGGAGTTGTGAACAGATCCAGCCATTTTGGAGAGCAATTTGGAATTATGCCCATTGGGCTATAAAAATGTGCATACCCTTTGAGCAGCAGTACCACTCCTAGGGCTATATCCCAAAGAGATCACACAAGTGGGAAAAGACCATTATGTACAAAAATATTCATAGAAGCTCTTTCTGTGGGAGCAAAGAATTGGAAATCAAGGGGATCGCCATCAATTGGGAAATGGCTGAACAAGTTGTGTTATATGAATTTATTGGAATACTATTGTGCTATTAGAAATGGGGAAGACATCAACTTCATAATAACCCAGAAAGACCAAATGATATGATGCTGAGTGAGAGGAGCAGAACCAGGAGAACACTGTACACAACTCCAGACATATTGATTCTGTGATGATTAACTTTGATATACTTGGCTCTCCTCAGCAATACAAGGCTCAAAGACAGGTCTAAAGGACTCAAGATGGGAAAAGGTAGCTACATCCAGAGAAAGAACCGTGGAGTCTGAATGCAGATTGAGGCAAAATATTTGCTGTTTTTTTTCTTTTTTCTTCTTTTTTGGTTTTGTTTTTTCTCTCTCACGATTCATTCAATTGGTTGTAATTCTCCTTTGCAACTTGACTACTGTGTAAATAAATTTAATGGGAAAGCTTATATAGAATCTACGTCAGACTGCATGTGATCTGGGGTGGGGGGAGGAAAGGGAAGGGAAGAAAATTTGAAACTCAAGAAAATACAAAATCTAATTTTAAAATAAAATAAAGTGAAAAAATACTACCAAAAAGTGTCTTCACAAATATGTTTTTGTTGTTTTAAACCAAATGGCATATGAAACCAATCCCTGAAAGCTATAATGTTGAAATTCATAATGACATTCAGAAACCTCTCTTCCTTTGAGGTCCATACAGTTTACATCTTTCACCTAATCCAAATCTTGGTGCCTGTTGTCTTGAGATATCCATGACACTCTCTTCTTTTCTTAATAAGTTTAATATCTGGCTCCTAATCTTTATTTCCTCCAAACTCCTGCCTTCAAACTAAGGACTTAAACATACATGTTGACAGTCCTTCAAACAGCCTAAGTGTTCAGTTCTCCAACCTACTCACTTCACATAAAATAATTCACCCAGCCTCAGAAACAGCCATTGTGATGTAGATTAAAATCCAACAAAGGAGGTTGAAGAGTGGTCAGAAAGGTGATAGGAATGACAGTAAGGCCTACTTCCCAGGGTTGTTGTAAGTATCAAATAAAAGAGCATATCTAAACTGTTTTGGAAACTTTAACAAGCAACATGAATGCTAGTTTTTGTTATTATTTCACCATCAACTGCAACCTGGGGCAGAAAAGTGGCACAATGGATAGAGTACTGGGCCTGGAATCAGGAACACTCATCTTCCAAGTTCAGATCTGACTATAGACACTTACAACTGTGTGACCCTAGGCAAATCTCTTAACCTTGTTTGCCTCAGTTTTCTCATTTGTAAATTGAGCTGGAGAAAGAGTTGGCAATCCACTCCAGTATCTTTGCCAAGAAAACTCCAAATGAATTCATGAAGACTCAGACATAATTGAAATGACTGAAAACAGCTGCCTTTCCTTGTCAGATTGAATCTACTCTGTGTATATCTAGTACATACTTAGTTATTTTCATATTTTTCTCCCCCATTAGGATATCAGCCACTTAATGGCAAGAACTGTTTTTGCCTTTTGTGTATCACCAATATTTAACACAGTACTTGGCATAAATCAAATACTTAAATGTTTGTTGACTAAGTTTTTAGATTTTGAACAAATAGCCATTATGTGGCTTATAGTCATCCCTTCAGGGATTAGATATGGGAGGCATATGAAATGCCCACCAAAAATTAGAATAAAGTCTCTGACAATTGGACTTAATCCACTATATCAGAAGAGTTATTTCTTTCTCCCTCAAAAATAAAGGGGCAGCTAGGTGGCTCAATGAGTAGAGCATGTGTTGATAAGCAAAATGGTCTTTGTTTTCTTTGAGTAACTCAGTGTATTTTGTTGAGCCTTGCTAGATGCTGGGCACCAGGCCCAGAGCCCTGTTAGGTATAAAATCTATGTGGATGTGAGCCTCCCAAGATCCTGGGGGGAGTGGCTAGGACTAGAGCCAATAGAATCCTGTGGTGGGAAGAGCTTGCTGAACGGTTGGAGCAGAGCTAAGAGGCAGTTGGAGGGGCAGTTGGAGAGGCAGTTGGTGAGGCAGTTGGTGACAGCAGTTAAGAGCTGAAGGAGAGAGGAAGCAGTCAGCTAGCTGGGATACAGCTTGGAGAGTGTGGTGGAAGCAGCGGCGACGGTGGCAGAGACAGCTATAGCCAAAGCTGAAGATAAAGCCGAACTTGAAGCAGGAGTTGTGGAAGTAGAGCCGACCAGTGTGCGGACTGAGGAGTGCCAAGCAAGGACTTGAAGGCAGTGGGTAATCTTCTTACCAGCATGAATATGATTTGGTTTAATACCATCATGCTTTTCTGTGGCCTCCTGGTTACTCTTGTGAGGCGGACTTATTGGGCCTGGAAGCTTGTGATCAAAGTGTCGAAATGGGGAGGCTGGTTTGTGGGTCTGTTACTTTTGAGCCTAAATAAATGTTTTAATCCTTCTGCCTTCTACTTAGAGAATTCCTTATATCCTGTGATTCCAAACTGTTCAGACATATGTATGATTCTCTTTGAGATCATAAATTCGGGCTTCTTACTACAGAGCCATGGAATCAGGAGGACTTGAGTTCAAATGTGACCTCAGACACTTGACACACTTACTAGCTGTGTGACCTTGGGCAAGTCACAACCCCCATTACCCTCTCTTCTCCCCTCCAAAAAATAAAGAACATAAAAATTTGGGTGCAGCTAGGTGGCAGAGTGCATAGAGCACTGGACCTGGAGTCAGGAGAACCTGAGTTCAAATCTGGCCTCAGGAACTTGATACTTCCTAGCTGTGTGACCTTGGGCAAGTCACTTAACCCCCTCCAAAAAAATAAAAATTAGAATAAAAACAAAAAAATAAAGTACTTATCTTGAATGTATTAGCTGGATCAGAGGACCCTAATTTTGTTTCAAAAAATGTATGCCTATGGCCAAGAATATCCTTCTGGGGACAACAGTCATTTAGATAAACCTCTGACTTAAAAAAAAGCAGGAAAATTAAGGAGGAGATTTTAAATTAAGAAGAATATTAAATTAAATTAAATATTAAATAAAATAAAACAAAAATTAAATAAAGAAGAATAAGCTAGTTAGGAATTTTAGCTGCACCAGAAGCTAGAAAATATGAGTTTAGGCAAATGAAAGATTATGTACATTTAACTGAACAGCATTCAACAAGTAGCATTCATCTAAACAATGTCCAAAAGAGCATCATCTGGCATGAAACAAGCAGGGAGGATAGGTAGCGGAAGTCATTAAATGCTATCACTAAAAGTTATCAGTAGCTTTACAGAATCACTGGCATGATTTGCTTCTCTGAACACACGCCCTGGCCACAAGTGTCCCCTGTGTGTGTAACTTTCCTGGGGTGTGTGCTCTGGTCAGATATATACTTTGTCCAAGTATTCTTCAAGGCATGCCCTTTCATATTCCTTAAGTATATGTGGTAATGCTCCTGCTGCTTTATGTATTTGTGAGAGAGTATGCCCAAGGTTTATGAGAGAAAATCTTTCATACTATGCTTCTTTTATGATATTTTATTACATACCTTTCCTTTCAGTTAATTATGTCCTCAAGCTTACCATTAAAGATAAAAAAAAATCTATGGTACCTCCTGAACTGTGCTATTAAAAGATTTGAATGCACAGAATACTTTGAAACTCAATAGCCATTACCTGGGGAATTATCACGTAAATTGAAAGTGAGAAAGTCTCCGGGTGCTACATTGTTTGAACAGGAAACTTTTAAAAACTGTCTACTGCCCAAGGGTCAGGTAGGTGCCAAGTGAGAAGAAAGTTGTTAAGATTCTAGTTTAGGAAGTATTTTAAAGCAAATTTCTAACCTACATAAAATGTGGTAACTTTTGTTTTTTATTACAGTGAAGTGGTGAAATAAAAATAATTGGTGAAGATGCAAAAATAAAAAGAGCAATAAACAATTCTTAATGACTTTTATGAGGGAATCAATGAGTCCCTCATATTTAAATTTCAAATTTAAATGTTTTCACATTAAGTGTTTTCCTTTGATAAGTTGTTTATCCCAAGCCCAAAGGATCCCTTATTGATCCTTTGAGCAATAAAATTTGAAATGCCATAATTATTGGGTAAAATTCATACTGAAAAGCCCCTGCAGATACTGAGTTGTTTTAATAATCTCTTTCTAATACCTGGATGAGTCTTTACCTGTTGTTGTTGTTGTTGTTGTTGTTGTTCTTGACGTTTAGGTGTTTCAGTCCTGCCGTACTCTTCATGACCACATTTTGGGTTTTCACGGCAAAGATACCAGAACGGTTTGATATTTCCTTCTTCAACTAATTTTATAGATGAGGAAACAGGTGCAAGCAGGGCTTATTGACTTGCCAAAGATCACACTGGTAGTAAGTGTATGAGGCTGAATTTGAACCTTGGAAGATGATTCTGCCTGATTCCAAACCCAGAGGTCCATCTACTCTGCCAACTTGTTGCCCTATACCTGTATTATTATTTTGTGTCAATATATACATATATATATATATATTTGTATATTTATATATTTGTATATATACATATACACACACATGTGTACATACATATACATATACATACACACACACACACACATGCAAATTTTTAAAATTTCCAGCCATGGTGCAGGCCAATGGACTATTTCAGTAAACTGAAACTGCCAATCAATCACCCCCACCTCTCTGTGTTGACATTTTTGAAATGGCCTGACTACCTTCCTTGTAGCAACTCTTATTTACCTAATAAACTTCTCCTACATCTCTTCTGCCTTTCCTTACCCTGTACTCTTTGGTACAGTCAAAGTGCTATGTGTGCCATAGTTATAGCAACACTGCACTTCAATTAGTTATTCACACAGCAACACGGAAAAGGAAGGAAGGTAGGGAAACAAGGGAAACACAACTGAGACAAAAGCAAATGATCAATAAATCAATAGAATTTATATTGTGACTAACTGGCAAGAGGATGCAACTTTGGGGAGAGGAAACATTGTTAATAAAACATACATTATAGGGATGCAGTTTACTATCACATGTGTAATGAGCAGGAAAAAATATTCAGCCCTTAGGTAGTCTCCAAAATGCTCTCAATGCCTTGAGTAAACCTCCATTTTCTGTAAATGTAAGCTGTGTCTTTGAAATGCACCAGCACCTTAATTTTAAAATTTGAGCTAAAGTCACTCTATAATAAACAAAAAAATACTAAAACAAAGTAAATACCAATAAGAAAGAAAAACAGAAGTCAGTTACTTTACGCCCCGTCTCCCCACTCCAAAAAAAAAAACGATTTTTCTCTTCTTGGGCTAAGCTTAGCATTTGAGACTTTATGGTTTTCGAGAAGGAGGCTAATCAAATGCCACCTGGGACAAAATCAACATGTAAGCCCTATATGGCTTATTCATCCCCATGTACTTAATGAATAAACATGAATAACATTTAGTGGTGACCACTGATTTTATTTATTTACATGATACAGTAAGATAGTTCCAGGGCCCCTCAGTTGAGAATAAACACACTTTTAGAATATATGTATTTCTAAAAGGTATATCTGACATTTTATATTTAAAATGTTCAGGGACATCTCTGGTCATCTTGGGAATGTCCTTGTGACTATCAGGCCACTGGACCTGCTGAATATCAGGCCACTGGACCTGGATGGCACTGGAGGAGAAAGTGATTCTGGTGAGCTTGCACAGGACTCCCTCACTCAAATGAAAGTCAACTTTTCCCTGTCATCATTTCCCTGATATCATGATCCTCTTCAAGAACAAAGTACAAACACAACAACAATTTAAAAATGTGTGTTTGAGATTATCACGCTTGGAATTAGAGGCCTTGATTTTGAGATTTGTGCCTGCTTTTGACGAATTTCACTATTTTGAGATAGTGAGGAAGTTACTTGATCTGTCTGGAATCTTTTCATGATTAATAAAATGAGTGGATTGGCCTATATGATCTCTATTATCCTTTTTGGCTCAAAATTCTCTCTCTCTCTTTCTCTCCCTCTTGCTCTTTCTGTATGTGTGTATAAAGCCCCCTCTGACATTACCCCTTGACTCATGTTCACTGGATGATCTTCCCAGGAAACAATTACTTCAGGTTCTGACAGTCTAAACTCCTAAAATTACAATTCACAACGTCCTACCAGTTGGTTCAACATTAATAATATTATAGATCTAGGGTTGGAAGGGCATTCAGAGGCTATCTAGTACAATTCTTAATTATGCACATGAGAGAACTGAGGCAAAAGAAGCTTAAGGGACTTGGTCCAAGTTACAGTGGTAAATATTACACCCAAATCCTCCGACTCCAGTCAGTGTTCTTTCTACAGCATAGTACTATTAGCTAAAAACAAAAGCATTTGGTAAAACAACAAAGTAAAAGAATATTCCCTCTGAAAACCTGGAGTGTAATATCTCACGAATATACACACCATCAATAGGAAGAGTGGGCACATAGAACCAACCCAAGCTACCCCACTTATCCTTTCTCCAAGCCCTGAGCTCACAGAATACATTAAAGAAACTCAGGCAACTACCATGAGGGGACCACCTCTCTTTCCTTGTCTTCTCCTTTTCAGCGGATGCTTGACTGCTCACAGGGCTTGGGTGTGATGATAGTCAGTAATTCCATTTTTTTTTCCTGATGAAATGAGCAACCACCAAGTTTTACATTCTGCCCTGTCACTTCATTCTATGGTCATCCAGATCTTACCATTTGCCTTGCCTCTATTCTTTTAAGTCCCCTGACACTGTCATCTGACATGCTTGTATAACATAAGAACCTTTTGGTCTTGTCACTTTTCCCAACACTGAACCCTTAGGATATCTTAGCTTTTATACATTTCCTGCAGCTGAACTTCTTTTATGTATTCTCTCCCCCAATTATAATATGAACTGCTTAAGAAAAGACATTCTCCCAATTTTTTCTCTTTGTATCTTCAGCACTTAACAGCTATGTTTTTGTCAGTCTTATTTGACTCTTTGTGATCCCTGCCTGAACCATACTGTCAATTGGGTTTTCTTGACAAAGTTATCGGAGTGGTTTACCCTTTACTTCTTCAGTGGATTAAGGAAAACAGAGATTAAATGACTTGCCCAGGGTTCAAATAGCTTGTAAATGTCTCAGGCTAAATTTGAACTTAGGTCTTCCTGATTCCAGGCCCAGTGCTCAATACTCTGAGCTACCTAGCTGCCTTCTTAGCTCATAGTAAGTGCTTAACAAATGATTTTTCATTTATTCTATTCATTCTTTCATTCATTCATTCATTCCATCACATACATAGAATACTCTGGTAGAGAGGCAAAACAAGTAGGAATCATTTGTGGCTAAGACAGTTCACACCTCTGATAATTTAGGGACTTAATGTCTTTTCTGTTTCATATAGTGGCAAAATCTTTTCTGGACAAGTAATACAACTGGGCTCCCTGGGACTGCTGCTATTCCAACTCAACTCCCACCTTGGAAGACATGTACTCTCTGTGGGTACCAATATTTCCTACTGGGCTATCCTACTTTCTTTTCTGCAAGATTACCAGGGAGAAAAAACCCCTTTCTTTATCTGGCCCCTATAAAGGCACAAGGGAACTAAAATGTCAAAGAGATTCCCTTATGAAAGCAGGAGTCCTTTCAATAAATGGCTCTCTTGTCAAATGCCAGGGATGAATCTCTCAAATGATAAAGATCCTGCTGTCTTAATTGACTCCAGATGTACAAGGGATGTGTGTGTTGTGTGTGGGGAGTGGAAGGTGGATAATTAATCTTTCAGCCATCTTAGCCATCAGCCAATCACAATGCAACGCCCTCAACTTTTATTCAGAAATTTCTTCTCTTTTCTTAAAGAAGTAACAAAGTTTGAATATCTCTTTATCCTTCCTTTACCCAGCCTTAACATAGTCAAAATTTTATCAAACAATTATTATTATTTTTAAAAAATGGATCCTAAAATATACTTGAAAGGTAAGCTAGTCTTACTTATAGGCACAAACTAAAATTCGAAAGCATAGTTATATACATAATTGAAAAATCTCTTTCTAGAAAATCTTTATGACATACTTGAAATATATTTTACATACTGATGTACTTTTTTTTCAAAATTCTTTCTTTCATCCATTTACATCTCTCCTTTCCTTCATGGACTAATTGTTGTGTGGTCATGATATCTTTGATGTACACTAGAGTCTCACTTTAACATTTTGGGGGACTGTGCATATTTTATTATTAAGCCAACTTTATAACTTTATAATCTTTTTGATAGTCCAGAAGCTATATTTTCCAGAAATGGCAACAAAGTAGATAGTTCTAAAGGCAGAATAAGTAAGATGTCCCAGAGCATAGAAATCTAGAAAATGTAAAATTTTAACAGATTCACTCTTGAAGTATGGAAGCCACTTACAAAAACTTAGGCTACTTCCTTTAATTGAATTTGTCTTAATTTATTTCCATTTTTGTTTTTATATAATAAAATACAAAGTTTATTTGAAGATAAATTTATACTACTTTCCTAAAGCATTAAAATTGTTAAACGCTTACCAGACCAATGACAGATGAGTCTCATAGCTAAATATCGTAATATATGGGGCAAAAGTTTTGGATGTAATCATCTTTCTTTGTGTTCATGATATACTATCTCTCCTATACTATCTTCTTATATTTCTGTGTTTCACGCTAGTATGAAAATATAGATAAATCCATAGACATGGAGCCTGCATGGGTGAAAAAAAACCAAAGAGATCTCAGTGTTCTAAGCAAGAACACTGCCAATAAGATACATCACCACCTTCTAAGAGTTTAAGTTTCAGTCCCAGATGTACTTGAAAATCTAATACTTACTATTGGCTGGTACATAAGAGGGTCCTTCATACATGCATATAGAGAATCATAGGGTTTTATCATTCTAAACAATCTTAATTCACCTTTCTTGGTTTTCTCTTTTTAATTAAGAAAAATGATGTATTACATTTATCACCATAGTTATCCCAACTATCTCTCTCTCTCTCTCTCTCTCTCTCTCTCTCTCTCTCTCTCTCTCTAGAGAGGCAATTGTTCTAGTTGTTGTGTGCATTATTTTCTTGGCCCTACTTATCTCACTGCATTAGTTCGTGTAGATCTTTCCATGCTTTTCTGTATCCATCAGCACAGCAATATTCTATTAAATTCATATCCCACAATTTATGTCTTCATTCCCCAATCAATGAGCATTTATGTCTATACCTATATCTATAACTATCCATCTGTCTATCTATCTCTGTGTGCATGTGTGTGTGTGTGTGTGTGTGTATACATATATACACATATAAGCTTCATTCTTACAAATGCCTTCCTTAAGGTACAAGACTAGTAAATCAATATAGACATTTTAGCCATTTTATTTGGATAATTCTAATTGCTTTCCAAATACTTGTAACATTTCACAGCTCCTCCAACAATAACTAATGTTCCTATCATTCCAAAACCCCACTAAGAACTGAGTATTACCATTTTTGTGTTTTAATTAATTTTTAGGGTATAATATAAAAACTGAGGGTTATTCTGATTTTCATTTCTCTCATTATTAGTGATTTGGAGTGTTCTTTCATGTGGTTGTGAAACTTTTCAATTATTCTTTTGAAAATTATTTCTTCATAATCTTCGGCCACTTAGCAATTGGAGAATGGCTGTGTGTGTGTGTGTGTGTGTGTGTGTGTGTGTGTGTGTGTGTGTGTGTGTAATTTAAGCATTTTGGTTATCAAACTCTTATTAGAGAAACTTGAAACAAAGATTTTTTTTCTTCATTTTGACCACTTCTTTTCCTATCCTGTGTCCATTAAATTGGTTTATGAAGAAACTTTTCGTTTTAATATAAAAAAAATCTATTTTATCTTTTGTAATTGTCTCTATCTCTTGTTTGATTAAGAATAGATCTACTATCAATAGCTGTAAGATGTATATGTTCTACTTCTCTCCTATTTTTTCAGTAGCATGATCTTAATATTAAGTTTACCTATCCACTTGGAATATAATGTAGGCCATGAAATAAAGTGATCATCTAAGCCTAATTTCTGCCAGATTTTCCATTTTCCCAGAAGATTTTTATAATCAAATAAGAAATTTATTCCTAGGTAACTTATTTTTCAGTTTATCAAGAACTGGGAGACTGATTTCAATTGTTTCTGAATTTATCTTGTCTAATTATTATTATCATTATTATTATTATATAGAAATGTTATTTTGAATGTTTACTTTGTAGTCTGCCACTTTGTTAAAGCTATTGTCTCACTATCTTTGCTGATGCTCTGTTGTTCTTGTTGGTGTTCAAACATTCAATTATGTAGAACTCTTTGTGACCCTATGGACCATATCACATCAATACTGTCTGTGAAATATTCTGTTCAAAGATATTAGAGTGCTTTGCCATTTTCCTCTCCAGTGGCAGAGGTTAAGTGATTTGCCCGGCGTCACACAGCATGTTAGTTTCCGAAGACATATTTGACCTCAGATTTTCCTGACTCCAGGCAGAGCATGCTTTCCACTGACCCATCTACCTGCCTTTAAGCCAGGGGTTAAGTGACTTGCCCAGGCTCATACAGCTAGTGTCTGAGGCCAAATTTGATCTCAGATGTTTGTGACTAACAGACACACCATTCTATCCACTGAATCATGTAGCTGCCTCATTCTATGGGATATTCTAGTTATACTATCATATCATTATGCTGATGTGACTAAGGTTCAAGTGATGCCTATCACCCACCTTCTCAACTTGCCCTCCATTGTAATAGGTCTTTCTCACCTCTTTGTGTGAGATAATTTACCCCCATTCTACTTCTCCTTTCCTTTTGCACTTTTTTACTCCTTTACTCTTTACTCCTCTTTCTCATACTTTATTTTTTTACATCAGTCTCTCAAATTTGCATTACACCAGTACCTTGTCTCTCAGTTTATTCCTTCTAGCAATACTATTAGTAATACAGTTTTTAAGAGTTGCATGTATCATCTTCCCATGTAGGGATACAAACAGTTTAGCTCTATTGAATCCCTTATGTTTTCTTTTCCATTTTTACCTCTTTAAGCTTTTCTTAGTTCTTTTTTTTCCATTTTTTTATTTTTAGATTGCAACATACAGTTCTACATAATTTTGGGTTCCAGATTTTCTTCCCTCCCTCCCCCCCCTCCCCAAGAAGGCATGGCGTCCCATATAACTTCCAGGTATAACTAGGCATTGAAT
>JAQQSZ010008994.1:0-12887 GCA_028646595.1 Phalanger gymnotis
AAAAAAAAAAAGGATAATGAAGAATGAAGACATTTTATGCAATAACTGGAGCCTTGACTTGATTTTTCTGGGGAAAAAAATGTGAAACAAGAAGAAAAAATAGTGAGTGAATACATTGGTTCTATTACCATTTCCCAAAGAATCTGAACACAATATAACCACAAATTAGAACAAAAGAAACCAAAAGCTATCTTACTTAGTCAAAATTTACCTCATTTTCCAAATAAAAAGAGAGGGTGATTAGGATCAGCACTGGTTTGGAGCAAAAAAGTCATCTAAACTCCTGAACTATGAAATAACAAGGGGAGTCTTCAGTTGCACAAGGTAAGTCCTGTAAGGAGGCTGTTTGGTAGAAAATAGAATCATACAGGCATGGAAGGGTTCCCATTTGCATTATTGAAGGGAGTACCCATACTGGTAATAATGCAGATCTTTCAAAATACTGTGTCAAAATAAATTAATTTTAAGGGAGAAAGATTATTAATTTCACATGAGCCAGAGATGGTCTAAGAGTATAAAATGAGGATGCTTTGGTGTAGGTCTTCTAGATAGTCAGTTTTGATGTCTTTGCTATATGGTTATGTTGAAACAGCTGAAAAAATAACATAAATTTTCAAAACCCTATGTCTCATTTCTCTGCAGAATAATTTCCCTTCATCCACTATATTCTAACCTTCAGATAACTCTAGGAAAAAGTCATTAATGTGTATCTGAGGATTCTAATCTGTATTTGTGAATATGCTTATGTTGAACAGTGTGCATATATTAATTTTACAAGCTAAGCCATACATAATATGGATCTTCCAATAATTTATCAAAACATCTCATTTTATATTATTTTCAAACATAGCTCTAACTTTTAAAATGTAAAACAAAACCTTGCCCTAGAATATGAGCACTGATTAAAGTCACAACATGCTCTTTTGTGCTGCTGTTTTTAATAAAATATTATCGGTGGTAAAATGTAAATAAAAAAGCAAATTGCTTCATTCATCATGTATTTTAAGCAGTTAAAATGAATGAACTCTCCTTTGAGAAAACATCTGACTAAGCAAAATAATGGTTATGAGTTTGTGAAAATGTTTAATGAACTTACTGGTTAAAATGCAGTTGTTATTTTAGAGCCCATTATTGTGCCTTTTAAATTAATTGAGGCTCTAGTCTTGAAAAGCTTTATCTATTTATTAATTTATTTATTTTTCTTTCAGGCTCAATGTACCCAAATAAGTGACCTTACCATGATACGTGGGAGCAAAGAACTTAGATGTCAGGAGTTTTGGTTGAACAATCAAACAGAAAAGCCCAAAGTGGAAGAGTAAGTGTCCATGAATCTTTTCTCTATAATCATTTGTTTGGTGTCAGTTAAAAGGCAGAAAACTTGCTTGTTATTGAATACATTTTTTTAAACATCTCTTGTTCTAAATTTTCTAGCTGGTATTCATTTCCTGTTTCTTCTTGTTCCAGAAACATGCATATTTACTATTCTGGCAATGTTAAGGCTTAAACCTTGTGTGCTAAAATAATATATTCTTGTCTATATAATGAAATATTTTAAATATTCTTTAATCCTTTGGTTTAGGCAACAGGAGAAATTAATTTACTTTGAGAATTTAAGACAAAAGCTCTAGAGGATAAAGCTGTCTGATACTTGGGCCATCCCTAAAATATTAATTATGGCAATATAAAATTATTTTGAAATGAATTAATAAATTCATTCCTATGTTTTCTAAAGACCATTATGTCATTGCACTTTCTAATCAATCAGTATGTAAGAGAAACAAAAATGAAATTATTTAAAGATTCTTTTTTTTGTGGTTATAAAACTGATAAAACCCATTGTGATTCACCACTAGTATCACATGTGGTGAAAACACATGTAGTTTATATGGATAAGCTATTGCATTCTTGATCACTTTCTTTTTCTATACCTATTGAACTATGTTCAGTTTTCTCAACAAGACATTATGGAGATTTCTAGTTGGGGTTGGAGGGTATATGTGTCAAGGAACTAAATTATATGTAGTTACAGTAATACAACTGCAAAGTTAAAAATTTCCATCCTTCATTTAAGTGAAGCTCTAGGATAAACTTTGTGACAAGGTGCTAGTATCAGTGACATGAAGAAAAAATGAATGGAACCAACTCATCCCAAATTAAATATCTACCAGGCCTGGGGTATTCCTCTTAAAGGTAAATTAAATAAAATGGCAGTCTTGAGCTGATGGATTTTCTTATAGCTTTACTGGCTAGGTATAACTGTGGGTATGACTCGCAATAGGACTGATATAGCCTTGATCCATAGGCTGCCTCACAAAAACAGTTGCAAATACTCCTTGTTACAATAAGCAGTTAAGTATTTGAAATTTAGTGGAGAAGTATCTGATGGCAATTATAGACCAATAGAGAAATTGCTTTGTAGTAGTCAAGTTGAGGATCAGTAGATGCAGTAACAGAGTAAAAGAGAAGCAACAGAAGATAGTTTATCAGAAAAAGCCACTAAGAAATTCCATGAAAAATTAGAAAGCAGTGGCTTCGGAGGAAGAGATTTGGTCTAGCCTCAGGTGTGTGAGTGGTCTAAGCAAGGTGTTTTCCCTCTCCTACCAATAACATGGGGAATCAATCAATGAAATATTGTTCTTCTTTGTGTACATAGGTGAAGGGCATGTGTTAATTATTGCTTTCTTATTATTCTGTTTAATTAAATGCCTTTACTTTGAAATAATGTTCCCTCTGGTTTTGGTTTTCTAAAGAGGATCATTGAATTGGGGATTGTATGCTATGGTTTAAGAATGTCTTGAATGTGGGAGTAATTTTTAGAGGATTATGTCAAGGTAAAGAAGGATATATAAAGGATATATACCTCATATTTCTTAAACATAGAAATATAAATTACAAACCGTCATCAGCATACACTTCATTTGCTTAAATTATACTGGGAAGATGGTTCTGTTTTAAAAAATCCTTGGGAATTTCATGAAACTAAAGTCATAAAAATCTAAGTATTCACCTTTTTCTTAACCTCGGGACTTACAAAAGTATTTTAGATAAAGATACTGAGGTTTGAGTATAGACTGTTCAACATATTGTAGCTAAGGTAGATGAAAAACAAAACAAAACAAAACTCTGTCACTCCTGTGATAGTAAACAGAATGTCATTACCTCAGTATTGAAAGATTTTGTTTCTGATCATACTACTTGTTTCTATTGTGTGATTTAAAAGTGCATTGCTGGACCAGTGGGTTCTCTTCCATGCAGAGCAATTGAAGAGTCTGTCCTTTAGTCTATAGCCATGACCAATAATTGAAGGATATGTCACCGTTTGCAGCCTTGCTTTTTCACTTTCATCTTTTTTCACCTTGTACACTGGGATTTTTCTCAAGCTAAGACAAAGCTTCTTTGATAGAAGTAATTCCAAATTATTCAGTATTCTGTGCACTAGTGCTTTAGGCTCTGGGTAACAGCAAGTTTGGTAAAGTAATGAGGCAAGTCTAGGATAGAAACTAACTATGAAAAATCTCAGTTATTTCACAAATTATTTCCCCACAAACATTTGCCGTATTACTTGTCAATGTCTCTTCTAGTTTCCTTCTAAACTTACTGTGATCTTTTTAACCTTATTCAGGTCCATTACTAGTGTTGAATTCAGTCTGCTAACTTTTTACTTCCATATGCAGTTACCTCAAATGACAAAGGGAAAAGATTACAGCAGTAAAATAATTAAACTTAATATATACTCACTAAGCATTTACTATGTGCAAGAAATTTTACTAAGTTCAGAGATATGTAACACAATACAATCTAATCACTGATCTCATGGAATTTACACAGACTTTATTGAGGAAGCTACAACATGTTAAAAATAGCTATAATCCAAGATATAATATGAAAGCAAGAAAGATAGAAAGTTTCATGTTAATTCCTGGGAGGGAGGGAGAGAGACAGACAGAGAGAGAGAGAGAGAGAGAGAGAGAGAGAGAGAGACAGAGAGAGACAGAGACAGAGAGACAGACAGAGACAGACAGAGAGACAGAGACAGAAACAGAGACAGAGAGACAGAGACAGAGGGACAGAGACAGACAGAGACAAAGACTGAGACAGAAAGACAGAGAGAGACAGAGAGAAACAGAGACCAAGAAAGAAAAACACAGAGACATAGAGAAACAGAGACAGAGAAAGAGAGAGAGACAGAGACAGAGAAATTTGAAGTAGCACAAGGCTTTGTTAAGGAGTACCTTTAAAGCATGCTAAGAAATCTTCAGATGGGAGTAGGAATGGCCAAGGATAGGAGTTGGTGGGGAAGACCCAGGCAGAGAGAAGAATAATAGCAAAGCCAAAGGACATTTGCTGTGTGTACAGTTGGTGAGCTGGTCTTTGGTGCACTCTACTCAGAGAAGAAATCAATCAAGTCAAAGTTCATTCGTGTTAATGATAAGAAAACACACAGATGGAATAGCCAAATGAGCCTGACATATTGGTATCATGGCTAAAGGTGAAAAATATTTCAGTTAAATGGAGGAGGCTGTACATAACATGTGAACATAATTCACTCTGAACAGGACTAAGACATTCCTAACTTATTTCTAAGTGAATTGGAACATTATCAAAAATAGGCCCCCAGAGCTCACTCAGAATTCTAGGGACAGTTAATGCTACTTAACCTTACTGTCAGTTCCTGGAAAAGACTTTAAACATAGCTGGAAATCTGCCACTGTTTGGGAAGGATGCTTCTAAAATAAAAATAAAGCTAAAACTGAAGAAGATAGATTTATTTTATTTTCTCTTCTCTTCCTATTCTCTTTTCCCCTTCCTTCCTTCCTTCCTTCCTTCCTTCCTTCCTTCCTTCCTTCCTTCCTTCCTTCTTTTCTTCCTTCCTTCCTTCTTTTTGTCTGTCTTTCTGTCTCTGTTTCAATTCGTGTTTCTGTTTCTATCTCTTTCCCTCTTCTGCTGAAGAATAAAAGAATATCCATGATTAAGCCATAGTAGAATAATGAAACAAAAAAGGTAATATTATATTTCGAGAAAGTGGCAGATTTTTTAATGTAATACTATAAAATATTGTAGACACTGAGAAAAGAGGATTCACGGCAGCAGTATTTGTTGCTAAAATCCTCAAGCTTATGTCTTAGAGTCACTGACATGTAGAGGGACATATGGATACCCTGGAAAAAGTGCAGAGAATAACAATAAGAGTATGAAAAGAGAGTTCTGTTTAAAAAAATCAGCTCATTGCATGGCATGCTGAAAACAAATCAAATATTAATGCATAAAATAGAGCTCCTAGAAAATCAAACTCATGTTCATGACATTAGACTTTGGGGATTGCCTGCAGCAGTAGAAGAAATAATCTGTTTATATTCCTAGAACAGCAGTTTCCTGTAATATTGGGCTAGAATGTTAAGGTTAAGGCCAATTAAAGTTTCATGTAATGTATTTTTCTCAGGAAAAAATAATTAAAAACTTGTGTGAGAAATGTAGATTACTTTTAGAGTGTCAGATATGAAGTGGAAAAGATAAAATATTGCTTAAAATTGAGAAAAGGAAAACAATGAGATTGTGGCCATATTTTTCTTTTTTTTTTCTTGAGAGCCAATACCATGAAGAAATACTTAGAATACATCACCTCCCCTGAAGCAAGAAAATCAATAATTCTCTTTGAAGTCAGAAAACCTCAGGGAAGAGAAAAACAAAAATTAGCATTTTCAAGGTACCCAAATTTCCCAAGACCTAAATTTTACTCATCAATTCATAAGCAGAATAAACAATAGTGTCCTGAAAAATTAATGCTGACTCAGGAAAAAAAGGAAAGACCCATACTCAGTTTTGGATCTACATCTTTATTTTATCTGTGATGAACACTAAAATGATAATGGCATTACTCTCAGGGTCTCACCAAATCTGATATTATCAGGAAAGAGAGAACAGGGATTGGGTTCAGAAGGTCTTGTCAGGAAACACTTATCACTTACTTTGTGACACAGATATGTTACAACCAAACCCTTCAGTTCACATGATCTTGTGATATTTATCAGCAAAGTTAGGGCAAAGGCTTCTAGATTTTATGTGTTGACCTGAGACAGTGCCAGCATGGAATAGAAATCAATATAATTCTCAGAGCTTCTAACTCCATCTACTGCCTTGCCACACCCCACCTCCCCCACAAAAAATCCTGACTTTCTTATTTTTACACTTTCTATCATCATCATCATCATCATCATCATCATCATCATCATCATCATCTTGGCTAACAACAAAAATATAATTATTTCTTAACATAGAAAATAAGAGGGTTGTTTGTATGTGAAACCAAGTTTCTCTATTGCATACAGCTCACTGGTATTGCTGTTTTTTGAAAGTATAAAACAAACTCAGTAGTTTCAAAACTTTCCCACTTATCTATGTTTCTTTCTGGACTTCTTCAAACTTTCTTCTGTGCATTTTTAGAAAATATTGCATTGACAATCTATTTTATTAATTTTGGTGGTTGGGGGTGTGGAGGGTATCACCCCCCCCACACACACACAACTCCTGTCCCCAAAATAACACCTTCTTTTTGCATTTTTTTGACAAGCTAGTGACAGTTAAACATATTCAAGCAACATGCATACACACGCACACACACACACAACACACCCATCATAGATCTTGTTATGGTTGGTCATTTCATTTTCTGAATTCTTAAGTTATGCTGGGTGGTTTTATGTTGTTGTAGTCATTGTCTAAAGGATTCTGCTGATTCCACTCTCTTTATTCTTCATCAGTCTATGCAAGATGTTAAAAGGTTTTTCTGAATCTTTTCCTTTTGTCATTTCTTATAACACATGATCCCACAATATAATCAATAATTTGTTTAGCCATTCTCAAATTGATGGTCATTCTTGTAGTATCCAGTTCTTTGCTATAACAAAAGTGCAGCTATAAAGATTTTTGTACATATGGGCCCTTTCCCTCATTCTTTGACTTTCTTGTGAGACAAGTAGGTACATGCACTGGTTTCCTCATCGCGGAAGAGAAATTGTAGTCTATTACTATCGAATTATAACTTTATTTATTTATTAAGTAGATTTAAATAAAAGTGATGTCATATACATATAAATTTATTTTCTTGAAACTTAAAAGATCTGATGAAGATGAAACATACAGTGAGTGTTCATGCTCATTGTTGAGAGATTTCTTCCCCCTTTTTTCTTTCATTTGCATAGTTCCTTCAAGTGTTTCTGTGATCCTTTCATTATGAGAACTCCTTCCAACAGTAGATATAATAATCCATCTGCGCTATCTCATCAGATAATTTTTTTCTGTTCTGTCACATAAATCCTTCCCAGGGGGCACATCAAAAATCCTGGGGATGTTTCTCTAGATCTTCTCACATTGCACAGATTCAAGTGAAACACAAATAGTGATTTCACTATATGGCTATTATACCTCCCTTTCCATTCAGATAATCTCTCTCTGGTACTACTTGTCCTTTGCAACTCTTCACTGATAATATATTTTAATCTATTGGCTCTTGCTATATGCCACTGTGTTGGCCTTTGGGTGATATGTGATTTTAATTTTTAAAGTCTGTAGTATTCAAAATAACATTCTGATAGTATCATTGCTAGAAATTTTTGTTTAAAAATGGACTTACAGGGAGGAGGGAAAAAAGGAACAAAGTAAAAAAGTGCACAGCAGAGAACAAAAGAAAACTTACAAGGAAGCAAAGATGGACAGCTCTCAATACAATGAGTAGTATTTATCGTACAGGCTTTTGAAATGAAAATTTGTTGGTAACATATTTTGAAACCTCTCTTATATTCTGCTATGCACATGGCATGCTTTTTTCCACTTTCTTACTTTGTATTTATGTTCCAATATTTAAGTTTATGTTGTATTTTTGTTTCTTTTCTCTATTCTGTATTTGCGTTCTGGTGTTTGAGTCCCAAATAAAATTTTTTTAAAATGGTCTTACAAATCTAAGGGAAAAAACAAACTTGGTGTTACTGAAAATATTGTGAATATTCCCAAAGCCAACTCAGCATTCTCTTCTCTTATTCATTCCTAGAACCTCCTTACTGTACGTAGACTATATCTCTCTGAGATATAAGCTTTTACCAACCAGCTCTATGAGTTGTCCACAGCTGCACATTGTAGTATAAGGCATTTTTTATCCAGTTGGTTTTACATATGTTGATAGTAAGGCCAAAGTCTTTTGATTAACCACTGATTAGAACGTTATGAGATATTCCGGTACTTGATACATGCAGTGAAATGTCAACTACAAACAGTAGCAACTGAAGAATTCCATCATCTATTAAGAATCCTTCCGTTTGGACTCATTGATGGACATCCTCCATTATGGTGTCAAATGCCTTCTTAAGCATACACCTCCCTGCTTTATGCTTCACTTGATATTAAAAATGTGGTCATAACACAAAGTTAACCCTCATATTTTTCAAGCATTCTCTTGTGTTTTTGACATATGCATGGGAGCACAATCTTGAAAGAGAACCTTTAAGGAAACATTTTGCTTCACTGAATCAACTGTTTTTAATAAGGAACAAAGAAAATATATTCTATGCAACTTGTGGTCAAATGTCTGACTAAAGAACATAGAGTATGCTATAAAACATCACTTCTGAAGCCCTTCCTATTTTTCTCATTCTTTCCTCATGAATGCTATTAATGTGTATTTCGATTATTTTTTGCATTTTATGAAGATGGGAAAGTAGGTACATGGTTTTTAATTATTGATATTGTATTAGTCATTTTTGGCATGAGTGTAATAATAAAGTTTGTGACTTTTCCCAAACATTCAGTACCCTTCATTCTTTCAGATATTTTGAGAGTCAATCACTCAATACTTTCAAAATTGTGTCTTCTCTGGCACAGACATCCTCAGTGCATATTTGGTCTATACCAACTGTTCATATCTGCATTTTATTAGTACCATTTCTACTACATGCAGCATTAGAGGTATTATGATTACAAACATGGTGGCCTCATGCTCTCTGATTGTGAAAAGAGGCTTTTAATAACAAAACTAAGGAAACAATCAAGAACATTTATGAATCTTTTTTCCATTTTTAACTATATTGTCCTTCTACCAGTTCTGTCCTTCTGTGATTTTTTTTTCTGCATCAACTGCTGATCATAAAGATGACTCAGAAGGATATCACATATTATTTTTATTTTTCAAGTGTGTTTCTAATTTTTATCTTTCTTCTCACAATATGGTGATTTCACTGTTTACAGATAAACTAATTCAGAAATATCTCTTAAGGAATACATTTTTTTTGTCTATTAAATATAGTCAATTTCTTGTGATTTGATTTGGTGGTAATCATGTCTAACACTGCCAGGCTCTCCTCTTGAAGAAAATATTCCTGATATGTAAGTATAAACTTTTCATATAGTCTACAAGGCTTTTCCTATCTCCTTTCTTACACCTGAACTATATTTTCCAACATATTGATTGCTCATGATGAGCAATGGAATACCACATTCCAAAGTAGTCCCATAAATGCTGTCTTTTTGCCTTTGAGCATATGATAAAACTGACTCCACCAATTCATTTACTTGCCTTTCTACGTAGAAACTGTACACTATCCTTTTCCTTCCCAGCCTGGTTTCTGACTTTCTGGAATTCAAAATTGTGCCTTTAACTGCTATCTCTTCTGGAAGCTTCTCTCAGCTTCTGGGGTCACTTGGCCCTGGAATAACCTATCTACACTGTGGCCTATTTGCCATGGAATACTCCACTGCAATGCCTGTGCCCCTCACCTTGTGTGTTCCTTATTTAGAACATAAGCTCCTTGAAGGCAGGAAATTTCTTTCTTTTTGCTTGGTACATAGCAAGTGATTAATCAATGCCTATCTCCTTCTTTCCTTCCAGCTAGATGTAATTTTGTTTGATTTTCTGGTATTATTATAACAAGAACTTCAATAATTAATATGTCCATTGGTTGGTCACTGAATAAAGATCTTACATTTAATATACTACAGCTAAGCGAAAATTTATAGATGATCTAAAAACAGCATATTCCACCAACTTTTGTGCAATTCTGTCACTATCACTGCAAGAGTAGAAGACCAACATACAGGAATGAGGATCATTTTGTGTTTTTCTTTGTTTTATGGAGTACCATGGTCAAAGAATCCATCACCAAATAACTGGTGTAACAGTCATGAACTTTTCTATTCTTAAATAGACTAGCTCCCATAAAATTACATGTACTCTGTTTCTTGGATGGTAGAGCTGGTTTGAGGTTGTGTTTCACCACCATAACATTAGATAGGTTGGCATCATATCCACACTAAGCTGAGGCATATGAGTATGATTTGGTCAAAATTTGCATAGCTGTCTTTTTATTTTAAAATTGAAGTAGGAATGTATAGTGAACAAAGTTGTTCTATGAATCATAAAGGCTTGGTTCAACTCTGCTTTTGACATGCAATGACTGATTTACTCTGAGCAAGTCATTTAACCTGTCATTGACCTAGATCATTTTCTAAGACTGTGTTTGGAGAACACTTGCCAATTTGGGACCTGAACATACTTTGGTTCATGGAGCTTCCTCATTGAAAAAAATCATTTCATTAATTGTATTCCGGGTCTGGATGACATAAACAAAAATTCTCTGAATGAATGGATCATTGAATAATAAAACAACATGCTCATAGGAGATCCGTGTACTCTTTTTTTTTTCTTTTTCTTTTTGAGGTGGGAAGGCAGGGCAATTGGGGTTAAACGACTTGCCCAAGGTCACACAGCTAGTATATGTGTCAAGTGTCTGAGGCTAGATTTGAACTCAGATCCTCCTGACTCCAGGGCTGGTCCTCTACTCACTGCACTACCTAGCAGTTTCACAGGTCTATGTACTCTTAAGGGCCACTGAATTGAGGAAAATACTGCCTTTATATTTTTTCCAGTGCTTTCTTAGATTTGAGTTTATAGATAATAGGCAGTTGCTGGCAACTGCTACCAGGTGAGTGAAGAATTGCACATATTTGGGAGAAAGTGACCATTTTATCTTAGAACTTGTGATAGAGAAGAATAAGAAAGAAAGGTAGAATTTTATATTTGTACTATATTTCAAAAGATTAGATGGCAAAAAAAGTTGATTAAAAGATTGGTGGAATCGTTCCCCTTGTGCCCCCCAAGCCCCCCGGCAAAAATGCTGAAAAAGTAAGCTCAGGAGAAATTGAAAACTTTCAAATGTTAAATTCTTAACAACCCAAAATAGCAAAGGGGAAAAATTCTGATGAGTTTGAAAAAACCTGACCAACTCTTATCTTGACAAACAGTTCATGTCAGGTACTGTATGCCTGTTTTGCTCCTCCACTACTCTACATCAGCAAATAGTTCAGGAATTAGGGGCTGGCTGAGCATACCACTCTCATCTTTTAAGGACACGATCTACTTTACATGGGAGTAGAATCAGAGGTGCAGGGCTGAGGGGAAAGATACTCTCTCAAACTGGGATTTTGTCTTTGTTGTTTCATAAAGGCACAGAAAAGCAGTTGTCAATAAGGATGCTAATGGTATTACTTAAATCACAACACTTACCAATAGTTATATTCAACCTATTCACCATTCATTTCCTTGGACTAATGTCACAATTGTCTTTTGACTCTGAATTGTCAACACAGTGCTATTATAAAGCTAGAAAATACTAAGGTAAAAGGTTCTTTCCAATAAAAATAAAAACTTCTGTTGTCTATAGAATGAGTTTCCAGTAAACACTGAATTAATAAATTTACAGGTTCCTAGAGAAGCACTGTGGCAAAGTAGATCTAGGGCTGGTCATAGAGCCAAAGAAAATCTTGGTTAAAGTATCATCTGACATATACTGGCTTTGAAACCCTGAGCAAGTTACTTAACCTCCTAGTACTCTAGGCAATTGTTTAAAATTATTTGTATATTGAAGATAATATCCTTACTTGGATTAGATTAGAGTCTTCTCATCTGGGAGTTCCCAATATCAATAAACCACAGGTCTTCTCCCCATTCCAACAACCTTTTAAGTGAGGTATGTGTGTGTTTATATATGTGTGTGTATATGCATGTATATATACATACACATAAATATGTGTGTAATTATATATATAGGTATATATATATGTATATAATTATCTGATAGGATATTTGGGGAAAGTAATCAGAATGACTTTTTCAGAGTAAGAATAGTTTGTTTATAAACTACTTAATTATTAAAATGTATAATATTCTTATGCTAAATCTTATGCTGAATCAGATACTCTCCATGGAACAGAATTATCTTTAGAAAACTTCTTTTTTTTAAACACTGAGTGATATTGACAATAACTGAAACAAATTGGTAAAAGTTATAATTGTAATCTACATCAAAAATTCACATTCGTGCCACAGAGATTTGTCAGGCTTGGTAAATTCACATAACAGATGATAGTACTCTTCTTCTAGCAAATTTCTATAGAACACGTTTGCAGAAGAGACTTAGTCTAAGAAGTTAATGAAATAGTTAAGTAAAATACAGCAAATTCTTTGCTTTTCTCAAGCTCGTTATTCAGTTTGTAGGTTACTCAGATCTTTGGCTTCCTTTCTTTCCCTCTGGCTCCCTGCCTTTTGGCCATTTCACAGTTCATTAGCGCCTTTAACATATTGGATGGGCAAGGGAAGAATGTGAAGATGAAACTCAACTCAGTTGATTTTACTAGTTAACAAGTCTAGTAACAAGATTTGGTGAGAGAAACAATTGAAATTGAAGGCTAAAAGCAGGTTATGAAGTTCTTGGTAAATGCCCATTGACTTTATTCATGTCACTAGAAATAACTAAACATTGGTTGCTTTAAGATATTTCCTTTCAATATTTTTTTTCCTAGACATATTCACCTTTTACTGTTGAACTCTCTTTTTTCCTCTCTCC
>JAQQSZ010008995.1:0-12887 GCA_028646595.1 Phalanger gymnotis
CTATAACAGACAAGATTAATGCATGGATAAGCAGGATGGGATCATGGCAAGAACACTGTACTTTGAGATAAAAGGATCTGAATCTGAAACTGAGTTCTACTCTTTTAAGCTGTGACTTTCCAGTCTCCTCATTTACTATAGTTGTACGAGCTCCCACATGTGGTTGTGGGGAGGGTCAAGTGAGATAATGTATGCAAAGTTCTTTTTTAAAAGCACCATCATAAAAATAACATCCAGCATTTAATGGACCAAGATTTATTCTATTAATCATTTATCAAACATTTATTAAGCACTTATTTGCTAACTGTGCTAAGGTCTATAGGACTCAAGGGAAAGCAAAAAATAAAGTCCCTACTTTTAAGGAACTTACATTCTAATTAAAGAGGCAACTTGTAAATAAATATGTACATCCAAGAGACAGAGAGGATAGATGGATGATAATTTTGCAGGCGAAAACTCTAGCAATTGAGGGGCCTGGGACAGACCTCTTGCAGAAAGAAGGTGGCATTTCACCTGAGCCTTGAAGAAAGCCAGAGATTCTAAGTGGAAAAGTGAGGACGTGAATAGAACATTCCAGGCATGGCAGGACAGGCAGAGTCACATAAGTAAGGTAGAAAAGCAGTCTATACGTGTTGTCGTTTAGTCCTGTTTGACTCTTCATGACCCCATTTGGGGTTTTTGTGGCAAAGATACTGGAATGCTTTGCCATTTCCTTCTCCAGCTCGTTGTACAGATGAGGAAACTGAGGCAAACAGGGTTAAGTGACTTGCCCAGGGTCACACAGCTAGTAAGTATCAGAGGTAAGATTTGAACTCAGGAAGATGTCTTCTTGACCTCAGACTCAGTGCTCTATCCATTGCACCACCTAGCTAACCCATATAGTCAGTAATTAATCAGCTGTGTTGGGCAAACTTAACTTTTCTCTGTCTGAGTTTCTTCATCTGTAAAATGGTGATAATGATGTCACTTACCTCACAGGGTTGTTGTGAGAGAAGACATATCTATATCTGTATCTATATCTATATCTATATCTATATCTATATCTATATCTATATCTATATCTATATCTATATCTATATCTATATCTATATCTATATCTATATCTATATCTATATCTATCTTTCTATATCTACATCTATATCCACGTCCACGTCCACATCTATATCTATATCTATATCTATATCTATATCTATGCATAGATATAGATATACACACTTTGCAAACCTTAAGATGTAATATAAATACTGTTATTATGATATAGATATGGATATTCTACATATCTATGTCTCTACCTCTCTCTTTGTCTCTCTTTTTCTGTCTATGTCTCTCTATCTCTATCTCTGTCTCTCTTTTTCTGTTTTTCCTCTCTCTCTGTCTCTCCTCTCTGTCTCTGTCTCAGCCTCTGTGTTTCTATGTCTCTCTCTGTGTCTCTCTCTATCTCTTCTCTCTCTCTCTTAGGCCAGAGTTGAGAGCTGTAATGAGAGAATTACAGGAAGTTACTGGGCTATCTGGGATAGAGAAAGGATAAGGGAAGGTGGAAGAGGGGCAAAGAACAGGAGGTAACTAAGAGGAGATGTAAGAAAAACTTTGGCTACTTGGAAATTTTGCTTAGGGCTGGCCCCTTTCTTTCCACAAGGAATTTAATTCCACAAATATTTAATAAATACCTACAACTTACAAGATACTATGTGGATACTTCACATGCCCCAGAAATCAGAGGGGAAGAGGTCACTCTACGACAGAGGTTCTTAACTGTTTTGTGTGCCATGGACTAACATCCTTTGACAGTCGGTGATGCCTATCGACAACTCAGAAGTGAATTTTTAAGTGGATATAATAAATTACATAACCTTTCAAAGGGAAGTAATTATATTGAAATATCATTATCAAAATAGTTTTTAAACAAGTTTGCAGACTCCCAGATTGAGAATTGCAGCTCTAAGGCTTCCATAGCATCGACAAAGTACAGCCATCATTGAATTTTTGTGAGGTCCACTTGTCTCTCATTCTATCTCCCTCTGATTTTCTCTTTCTACCATTCTTCTACCTTATCTGGAGTGACAAAGTGAAAAAGGGAAAGGGCTTAGCCAATTTTTATAGCACTAGGACCTGAGCTTCTATACTACCTGGCTACCTGGGGTAGCAGAACTCCCTTCTCCCCTTTACACATTACCTGGCCAACCCCAGCTCCAGAGAGATCAAATGAGATGGTGTGTGTAAAGTTCAAAGTGAAAACACTATAGAAATGTCCACTATTATGATTTTAATGATGTCTATGGAAACCTAGGAGAAGCTTTACAGAGACAAGTCCAGGCCCAGATGGTCAAAGCTCACAGAAGGTATGGGTAGTGGTGTTGGCAACTTTGCAGGAACTGTGTAGGTGGTCTGACGTTGAGTATGCTATGCTAGAATTCTAGAGAATCTTAAGAACTGGATAGGACCTTAGAGGTTATCTAGTTGAAACCCTATCCTAGTATGAATTCAGTCTACAGCTTCCCAGACAAGCAGTTATCCAGACTCTCTTGGAATGCAGCCACCTTGCTTTGAGAAATGTTAAGACTTCATGTTGTTATCTCTTTTCGTTACATAGAAAAAGACAAATGTTATTATTCAGATGTCTTTCTAGTCTAGATAATTGAGCAGGTGCAAAGGAATGAAAAAATTCTTCACTTTTGAGTTGGCAATAATATATTTCAGTCAACAGGACAGATATGAATATGAACTGAGTGTGATGTTAAGCAAATTCAACAAGAGAACATTAAAACATGAGGCTTAAAAGTAGCAAGAACATTTTATAGTATAACTAGAAATTAGGATAAAGAGAGGTTAATAAGTACAGATTACCACTATCTTAAGGAAAATCTTTAAATACAATTATAGAGCCATAGCTTCCTTCCCTCCTTCTGGATGCTACTCCAAAGTGATTTACCAGAAAGATATTAAATTCCTTTTCCTTGACAGAACAGTGATTCCACAGGGTCAAAAGCAGGCCAGGCATGTCCCTGGCACATTCTTCCTGTATGTCTCTTGGTAGTGTCTTAGCTAAATTTCAGTATGTTAAGGCTAGTACATAACTTACGATAAATGAAGGTACCTATAGGTCTTTCCATGATGCCAAGAGGGCTTCAATAGGCCCATCCCTGGAGCTAGGAGTATAGACCTTGAATTCTATGTGACCGAAGTCCATTGGTGTTGAAAGCACCTGCATGATCATTCAACAAAGTCAAGTCAGCCAACATTTACTGAGTGGCTACTAAATACAAAGCAATAACAGGATCCAAAACACTTTGGATTGTTCATAAACAAAACTCTCAATGAGTTGCCTTAACATTTATGGTGCTTATTACTTTCCAGTGGTTGCCTCAATGTAATTTGTAGGAACTCTGCTCACCCTCAGAGATATAAATTCAATGTATCCAGATATCATTCCCAAATTCATCATAATACTCATTTCTTTAAGGTACTTTCAACTTTTCACTGAGCTATCTGAATTCTAACTGTGAGAGGTAGTTAGGATAGGTATTGATCCCTGCATTTGACAGATGAAGCAACTGAGACACAGAGAAGTGACTGCTTAGTATTACGTTTGCAAATTCTTCAACCCCATTCTCTTTCTTGAGCTTCAGGTTGACTTTGTCCAAGTGTTAGATGGGCATCTCTAGCTGGATATCTCACCAGCACCTCAAATTCAAGTTGTCCAAAACTGAATTTATCTTCTCCACTACAGCCATTCCTCCTTTCAGTGTACCTATTTCTTTTCATGACACTACTACCCATTATCCCAGTCACCCAAACCTTCATATAATCTTGGACTCTTCCTCCTCATTTACCCTCACATTCCCTCAGTTGTTATTTTCAATGAATTCTACCTCTATGCCATCATATGAGGGTAATGGTTTCAGAAAAACAGAGGGAGACTCATATGAGCTGCTGCAAAGTTAAGGCAGCAGGACCAGGAGACCATTGCAGTAACATCAATATTGTAATGATTATTAGCTGAGGAAGACTTAGTTACTCTGATCAATACAATGATCCATGATGTATCCAAAAGACTCATGGTAAAAACGGCATCCACTTTCAGAGAGAGAACTGATGGACTCCGAGTACAAATTGGAGCATATTTTCTTTCATTTTCTTGCTTTTTTTTTGCAACATGGCTAATATGGAAATATGTTTTGTATGACTTCATACGTATAATGAGTAGCTTATTTCTTGCCTTCTCAATGGATGGGAGAGGGACTTGAGGGAGAGAGAGAATTTGGAATTGGAAATAAAAAATTAAATATATGTGTATATCAATTATATGTAATAGCTATCATATCTATATTTATCCCCTCCTCTCAACTCACCTGCTACCACCCAAGTTCAGGTCTTCATAGGCAGATGGAAAAATGAAAGAAACATTATTAAGTGTTTATTATATGCCAGGCACTGAGGCTCTCTGTAATCTGCTTCTACCCACGGAGTCAGTCTTATTTGGCACTTCTTTCCTTCAAAGGCTGTGTTCTAATCAGCCTGGACTGCTAACTGACCCCATCTCCTGATAGGGAGGGGACTAGATATGGGGCTAGGTCTCTGCCTGAGAAGGAACTCTCCCTGAACTCCTGAGTTTGGGCTAACCAGAACCAGGGGACCATGGCCTTCCCTGGTCAGCTACTGCTTTCCCAAACTGTGCTCCCTTCTGGCCCCTGGGAACTGAACTCTCCTATCTGGGTGCGTTCATGCAGTCTGTTGCTCATTCCTGAAAGGTATCGTCCCCTCGGTTCCTTATTTATAATTACTGGTGTTTTTCCCTTTCCTTTAAGGTGAATTCAGAAAGGCTTATTCACAAAGGCTTTCCTCATCTTCCAACCTAGCTGAAAGTACTCTCTCTCTCTCTCCCTTCTCAAATTTTGCTCTCACCTCGTTTGAATCTGCTGTAGTTGTTGCTACAATTGGTGATTGTAGGACTTGAAATCAGAATTAGGTTTTTATTGAGACCTTCAGCTGGCTAGCTGGTGAACATGGACAGGAAGCCTCATCATGTCTATAGACGTCTGTTTCTTCACCTGTAAATGGGGACTAGGATTTATCTCACCCATCTCAAAGGGCTGTAGCGAGAAAAGCACTTTATAAACATTGAAGTGCTTTGTATATCTTGGAGCACCTTTTTTCTTTCCTTTGCTCCTTTCACATTTTAATCTTTTTTTCATACTTGTGTATGTGTCGGGTTCCCCTGATTAGTCTGTAAAACTTCTAGAGGGCAAAGATTGTCATCTTTCATCTCTGCTAAGTGCAAGTGTTTGTGGAAATGAAAGTCAGCTTGCCTGACTCCCAGCCCTGAGCCCTCGTCACTAGAACGCCCTGCTTACTTTGAACTCAATTCAGTGACTGGAGCTTTTCAAAACAGTTTTATTTTTGATCTCCACAAGCACTTTCTTTTCACAAATAAACTAAACTGCCTCCTTTTCCCGTATACTTTCTGGTTAGGGGAGAGGAGCTTCCCCCCAGACTTAAAACAATGAGAGTCATTTTACCAATCCTTTGTCAATGAACAGAGAACAGAGAACGTTCTACTTCTACGTTCAGTTGTCTTACGCTTCTTTCACCCACCCCACGACCCCAGGCTGGACAGCTCCATTCCCACACCGTTCCAGGCACCCGCAACCCTGCAGTTCCTTCCCCGCCCAATCTTGGATGATACCGGGTTTCTCCCGCGAGTCCACCGCGGGGCTGATGCCCTCAGAGCGGAGCGGGAAGAGGGCGTAGAGGGCACGGGGACTGGGAGCAGCAGCCATGGAGCCCCGACTCACCTTGCCCACAGCGGGAGCCGCCACAAGGAGTAGCAGCAACAGCAGCCTAGTCGGCAGCAACATTGGCAGTACCCGCCGGGACGCGCCCCCGCGCTAATGTTTGCACAACGACACTCAGCGCCCCAGTACTATGCACCCTTTCGCCGCTTCTTAGGCTCGGCTCCCCATCCCTTCGCACCCCGCCCTCGGACTTCGCTCAGTTTGGGGGATATCGGGCTGGAGAAGTTGGGCTGAACGCGATTGTGAGTTTGCAGGGCGGGGACTGAGCGCGTCCTCTCCCCCTCAGGCAGAGACCCAACCCCGCTGTCCAGTCCCCTCCCCACCTCCTCGGCTCCTTCAGAGACCTTGGGCAGCCTCCCTGGGTGGGAAGAAGAGCGGCACAGGTCCCGCCCTCAGCCTCTTCTGGGGCTCCCCCCACCCGGGGCACGCCGCCCGCCCAGGAGGCTAGCGAAGAGTGAGTGGTCAGCCGCTGCCCTCCCAGGGCCCAGAAGGGAGCACAATTGGGGAGAGCAGTAGCGGACCAGGGAAGGTCATGGTCCCCTGGTTCTGGGTAGTCCAAACTTCTAGGCTCCCACCCTTTGGGACCGGGCAGAGCGGGGGTGGGGGCTGTTTTAGGGGAGGAGGTGGCGGCGACGGGTGGCGTGGAGGGAGTGGTCATCGAGGCCTCGGGCGCATTGGCCGGGGGAGGCGCGCGGTTTGCGAGTAGGTGCCCGCCTGGCTCTTTGCTCCGTCTGGCCTTTCTCGCCTTCTTTTCAGTCTCCCCTCCCTGTCCTTATCCTCCCAGCCCTGGTGACTGGAGCTTGTCATGAACGTGTTTTGAGAGGAGCAGGAAATCCACAACCAATTTTAGGGGCGAAGTGGAGGTAGAAGAAATGCGCAGGACTTCTGAGGCTGTGGCGGCGGAAGCGTCAGGGCAGCACTGGGAGCAGCGGAAATCAGCTAGAGGTACAGCTCAGAGCTGGGCTTTTCCCAGCCAGAGAAATGCCAGTCCGCTTGGCACGCTCTAGAGTTTGGGGGCGCTGCAGCTGGGGGGACACCTGTGGAGGAAATGGTGGAGGGGAAAAGCCATCTAAGGGCGCAGGAGCACTTGGGGTAATGAGAAGGAAGGTGGGGGGAGGGAGTGACAGAGGCTTTTTGATTCTGGTGCCAGTCCGCCAGGCTTCCACTGCATACCTTCCTCTGGTTTGTATGTTGATTTCTTTTGGGGGTAAAGTTACCGATCTGGCAGCGGGATCCGGAGTTGGCTCAGCCTCTGACCTCCTTTTGGCACGAATTCTCCGGAGCCCTGGCACCTTGTGAAATGCCAAGAGCAGGAGATAGCTAAGTGGAAAGGGAACTCATCCCTTTCTCTGCCTCTTTGGGATGGCTTTTCACGCTGAATCTTATCTGCGGAAATGCTAGGTGGAAAACAAAATCTCCAGCCTTGTTACAGGGTCTCCCTCAAGAGTTGGGCCAAATTGAGGCTTTGGATGCATTTGCAGTATCCATTAGTATGTCTGTTACTTTAGGTGGGAACAGTTTGTAGATGATTGTTTTTATTTGTTAACTTCCTCAAGAGTTGAATTTCAGCATCAAGTCAGAGGTATGTGGCTGGTAATTTACTTTGGGAAAGACATCATTTGCTTTCCATTAGGATCAGAGTATATGAAGAAGATACATTTTGGAAAATGTGCAAATGCTTTTCGAGAAATTTTTAGTGAATGTATGAGTGATATATGGTAACCAGCATGTTAGATAATCGCCATAATCCATTCCCTTGACTGATGATGGATAAGTCAGTCAGTCAACAAGGATTTATTAAGCGTGTACAATGTACTAGACCCTATTTGAACAGATAGCTTAACATGTGATTGAACTTAGACTTACTAAGTCATTTTTCTTAACTGCATCTGAAATTTTCAACAAGCCTGGATCCAGTGAGAATCTCTCATCCTATCTACATATTATCAGTATCACGGAATTAGAGAAAATCTATTGAACAGCAGGACAGCTAGGTGGTGCCGTGGATAGAGCACCAGGGAAGACTCATCTTCCTAAGTTCAAATCTGACCTCTGGCACCTGTGTGACCCTTGGCAAGTCATTTAATTCTGTTTGCCTCAGTTTCCTCATTTGTAATGAGCTGGAGAAGGAAATGACAAACTCCAGTATCTTTGCCAAGAAAACCCCAAATAGGGTCACAAAGAGTCAGATACAACTGGACAACAAAAATTGAGCACAAACTCCTTTATCGGGCTGAAACATTCCAGGGCTGCTATAAACAGACCACAGAAATAAGTTGTTGGAGAAGTCCAGTGACTGTGGCTATTTCTAGAGTTTATTTTGGGATTCAGTCACCAGTGTGACTTTTCCTGACTTTCCTATGAGATAGGACAGCAGGTGCTGTCTTCAAAAAATCAGATAGTATCCTGATACTCCTAAATGAACTGCCATTAAAATAGTTGGTGGCATTACTTCCTAAAAAAAAATATCTTAAAGTCCAATGGAATGGACTTTGATTTTATGAATGATGCATTCTGGAGGATTTCCAAATTTAGGTTGAAACTTTACTTTGCTAGAGGCAGGATTACTTGGAAGAATCTGAATTGGCTTTTGTGATTGTATTTGGAGCAGGAAGTCAGAACTACTGTAAGTCATGTTTACTGGAGAGAGATCAGAAATTAAAAAGGACTTCAAATGGAAATATAGCGCTATATAGCATTAAGACTGTATTGTAAAACTATGAATAATTAAGATTATACTAGAGGCCAGTAATTCCACTATGTGAATGATGTAAGGAATAGTGGCATTTCTTAAGCCTGTCTACTTGAACTCAGCACAAGTGACCCTGTCACCCTCTCCTCCTAACTGCAATCATCTGTCTCCATCAGCATCTCTCTGATCAGGCAATGATTCCTCACTCATACTCTAGCAACCAAGGAATATTTTTTTTAATTTTTATCTCCCAGCTCTTCAGATCATATGGTTCTCTTCCATAGGGTTGTTGACTGACCAAAATTTTGCTAATTTTGATTTTTCTATTTTGGTTTGGTTGTGTAAATTTGGGAAAGCAGATGAAACAGGGGGCAAATGTTTTTAACTTGCAAAGAGCAGAAAAATACTTCATTTGGATGTGACATGTGATACAAAGATAGCAAAGTGGAAAATAGTTATTTGTAAATAAATATTTATGACAATTTTTATGATGCACCACATATTAGAATATCTATATTCTCCTTTTTAATACGAGATCAGAGTCAAATCTGTTATGCTCTAATGAGCTGACTATAAAGAAATAAAGCTACACAACTCTTCCTTGAAATCTAGCTCTTTTCATAGACTAGTAAACTAATAATATTTTTGAAAGCAGTGCTGCTCTGCAGAATAGCACTTCATCCATTAGAAAATAATTTGGTATTCCAGATATTAAGAGTATTCTTGGAAGTACTATTTAACTGTTCAAATGTATTGCTTAGTTGCATTAGGATGAAATCTAAGATTCAGTAGGAAAAGTGACATTGGACAACAACCAAAGATTAATGACATCACAAACTACTTGTTCTAGCATAGTTGGGACTATTCTGACGGTTGTCATTTTCAGAAGATTCAAATCAGGAAACCAAAATATAGTTAAACTTTAAAATTCTGCTATTGGATAGCTAGGCAGTGCAATGGATAGGGCACTGGGCTTGGAATCAGGAAGACATCTTCCTGAGTTCAAATTTTGCTTCATATACTTACTAAGTTTGCCTCAGTTTCCTCATCTGTAAAATGAACCGGAGAAGGAAATGGCAAACCTCTCCAGTGTCTTTGCCAAGAAAAACTCAAATGGGTTCTTGTAGAGTTGACATGGTTGAACAACGATATTCCCCAGAGGCAGAATTGTTAGTATGGAGAGTGAACCTTGGCATCAGGAAGACCTGGTTTCCAGTCCTGTCTCTGACTCATACTGATTGTGTGATCCTGAGCAAATCACTTAACCTCTCAGTGCCCCCAGGAAACTATAAGACTCTTAAGTTAAATATGAATTGCCAGTATGACTTAGTGGAAACCCTGTTGCATTGAAATCACACATACACGTCTTCGAATATAAGATTTTTTTCTTATTTGGAAATATTTCAAGATCTCATAATGCTTCAGTATGATCATTAGAAATATTTGTTATTATACTGTAATATGCAAGGGTCATAGGGTCATGGGGTCATAGGTTTTGGGGGTGGAAGAGACCTTGTAAGTCACCTAACTCTCATTATGAAGGAAGACCTGAGACAAAGAAGAATGAAAAGACTTGGGGTCACACAGATGGCAAGGCCTTGAATCCATGTACTCAGCCTCCACCTCCAGCACTCTTTTGCTGGACTGCACTGCATTCTAATGCTGATTAACTGAGTGTGGTTAATCTACTGCATTGGATTTTAATCAGAATCAAAATGGTTAAATATATCTAAATTTACTTAGATTTGCTTGTATTTCCAGCATATTATTTTACATAAACGGGATAAGATATTTAAATTCTCTTAAATTTGATAATTTTGTAGCAAAATTTTAATTTGCTCTTTATTTTTTTATTGTTTAATATTGACAATTACAAAATGCTTATGTGTGAAGGAGGCTTAGATACTATTTAGTTAAATACTGTCATTTTTACAAATAAAGCCCATAGCGACCTTGTGACTTGTTGAAGGCCACACAGCTAAATAGTTGGTAGAGCTGCAATTCAGACCCAGGCTTCCTTGATCCTTATTTCAATACTCCAGTACTTCAGCAACATATAATTTCATTGGTGGGTAGATTATGGTAGGCTCACAATCACTTAGCAAAATGTCGTTGAATATTTCTGTGGCTAAAAAATTCATCCATCTCTCACCGGTCTGATGATCGGTTTCTCTAAAAGTAACTAGTCTGGTCCTTAGAAGACAGACAGACAGCCTGTCCTTGGTCCTGGAGTCACAGCCTTACAATCTGGGAGAATTAGCCAGAGATTAGGCAGTTCTAAATCCCTCACATCATGAACAGGCATGAAGAGTAAGGCTTTAGTTGGAGGGAGTGGTGGGAGAGAGGGAAGAAAAGTTTTACTTTATTTCCACTGTAACACTAAGTAGGAAAAATATTCGTTTCTAATGTTATAGTATGGGGAAGAGCACTCTACTTTTAATTGTGGCATCCTATTTGTTTTGTAAGGTCATCCAGTGGTAGCCAACTTGATCAATCATTCAATATTTATTGGGTAGCTAGATGGTGCAGTGAGTAGAGCACCGGCCCTGAAGTCAGGAGGACCTGAGTTCAAATTTGACCTCAGACACTTGACACAATTACTAGCTGTGTGACCTTGGGCAAGTCACTTAACCTCAATTGCCCTGCCTTCCCCCCTCCAAAAAGAAAGAAAAAAACAATTCAATATTTATTTAGTTCCTGCTTGTGTGAGAAACTAGGCATACAAAGACAAAAACGAAGCCTTGCCCTCAATCTTATATTTTGTATATTATATATTGCTTATATTATATTGAGAGAAGCTTATATTATATATAATACAAATATATGTGTATATAATACATAGCTTATACTACAATTATCAGATATTACATTATATTGTATAAAGTACATGTTATCATATTATAATACAATATGTTACATCATATATAAAGTATATATTATCATATTATAATATATGATATATAACATTATAATATATAAACTATATATTATCAATACAGCTTACATTATAAGCTCTATATTATATTGAGGGAACCAACATATACTGATACAAGCACATGTCAAATGTATTTACATATAGTATAAATCCAGAGGTAGGGGAGAGAATATGCTAACAGCTGGGGAGACCAGGAAAGACCTCATGTAGGAGGGAGCACCAGGGATTACATGAGGCAGAGGTGAGATGGGAACATTCCAGGCACAGAGGACAGTCTGTGCCAAAGCATGGACCCAGACGGAACATCATGTGTAAGGAATAGCCTGAAGGCCAGTTCGTATGGGCCGGAGTGCATGCATGTGTTCTCTTCATATTTGTACTATGAACGTTGCCCCTTCTTTATTTCATTTTGTTCTGTTAATGGAACACCCACCTTGATGACCTCTGGCACATACATTGCAAAGTCTAGTGTAAAAAAAATTAAATGTCTGGTAATAGATAGTCAGATGTCATGGCTTAAAAGTACAGTCTTACATGAAAACTGAATCTTATTTCATGTCCCTTCAATGGGTCTAGAAGCAGGGGCTACTTCTAGGGCACTCAGAGACACATCCTTGTCCCCAGCGGTAGTGGTGATGGTTGAAGCCTTGATGCAATTACTCTGCTTCAGGAAGGCGATTTGGGGGCTACTCCCCCAGGAGGCTATCCATAGGAGAGCTGCGATCTTCAGTTGCTCCTCACAGATGTGTAACCACTCTAGAACCAACCCCACTCTTAACACCTCTCATAAATATCTCTGCTTTCCCCCTTCAAGGTTGCCCTGGAGTTTCATCTTAACCTAATTGAATTGTATCCAAATATTCCAGAGGTGGGTGGGGAAATAGAGGCAATCTTGTAGAGAAGAACTGGAATTTAGTTTTATCTTACAATTTATCTAGCACAACCCTCTCCTTTTACAGAAAAGAAAACCAAGAATAGGGTAGGGGAAATGATTTGTGCCAGGTCTCGTAGCAGCAGAGTAGGGATTCAAAACCAGGCTCTCCTATTCCTGTCTTTACTTTTTCCGTGCTGCTTTTAAGTGAAGAAAATCTTTGGACTGTCCTGTTGAAACATCAAGACAGGAGACTAACTCTGAAGCCCTCTCCAGAAACCTCTAGCCACTCAGGACCAAAATTAAATGAGGACTTTCAGGTGATCCTTCTTGAAATTAATTTTCCATTTTCATGCAGCTGAGGCCCACCTTCAGGGATCATTGTGGTAATAGTATAACAAAAAGGTTACTCTACATTAAAAACAAGGCCAATGTGTTTGGAGCTGAAACTTCAGAGCTCAACTCTTGCCGATAATTAAGAAGTCATTTGTGGACAGTTAAAAAAGAGAAAAAGGAAAAATACAAACCTCTAACAGATGGTCAAGAATTCTGTAACCTTACTATTTTGCTACAGCCTTTAGTTTTTGTCTTAATTAA
>JAQQSZ010008996.1:0-12887 GCA_028646595.1 Phalanger gymnotis
AGACCATCCAGGCTGTCCTGGGCTAGAGCCCTGCTTCCCTCTGCCACTTTGTGGGCTCTGCAGTTCTAGAATTGGTTCAGAGCCATTTTTTATAGGTTTTTGGAGGGACTTGGTGGGGAGCTCACGCCAGTTACTGCTTACCAGTTGCCATCTTGGCTCCGCCCCCACTCTAATACCATTTATAACATAATTTTATACTCTCAAAAATCTTTTCTTTAATTTTTCTAGAAATTCTAATTTTGCATGTTACTAAGCTGGAATTTTCTTTGAAGCTTTGCTTACATGTCTAACATCATTATCATCATCATCATCATTATCATCATCATCACCATCATCATCATCATCCTTCTCTAGGTTTTTGTCCTATGCATCACTAGTGCCATAATAGCTTTTCGTCTTTTTTTTTTGTTTGGAGATTAGGGGCAGAGTCTAACATCCTAACACACTTGTATTTCACAGTTCCTGCTCTAGTCACTCGCTTATGGATTGAATTTCTGATCTTGGACTGGAAAGATGACCCACTGTGGGTTTCTTCTTAGAGTTCCCAATCACTACTCAGTCTGTCATCCTTCTTAAATCTTTGAGTGTTTGTCTATGTGAGAGTGTGTGTATGTGTGTATGTGTGTGTGGGGGAAGTGAGGAGTGCATTGTACTGTTTGTACTGGGTTGTACCGTTTGCTCCTTCTCTGTTATCTTTGCTGATTTCCCTCAATTTTTTTCTCATCCAAATTAATGGACCCTCTGAAATCAATCCAGGATAAGAACCCCCAACTTAGAGGACAAGACATCAGTCTTATTATTAATCATAAATTTTGTGCCCATTTAGGCATTGGTCTATCCCATGTTTGCAGATTTCATGCTTGCCCCAATTAGCTCTAAAGGAGTCCAAGAATACTGATATCAAGCCATAGTCAAAGGAGTTGCCTCAAATCTAGTAGAAGGAAACTCTGAGACAAGTTTTAGATACACTATGCAGAAGCTCTCAATGCCAGGATCCTCTTACTAATATGTGGGATAAGAAGTGAACTACTAAAGATGGGTCTGAAGAGGAACTCCTACTGTCTTGGTGGGATGCCTCTGTCCATGGAAATGGATAATGAATTGTTTAAATGTGCTTGGAACCTAGGTAAAAGAAAGTAAATTATATTCCTTCCTAGGAGCAATGAGCAAAAAACAGAAATAGCAAGACACATCTGTCTATGGAAAGAAGCATTAAATTATTATTTAATGGGGAGGAGATGAGACAATTTTAAAAATTTTATTTGTATAGTATTTGTTTTTATATCACCTTTATTTCTGAGCCTCTCTCTTTTTTCTGACCATCAAGCCATCCTATTAAACAAAGAAAAAAGGAAAGAAATTAAAAGCAGCCTAACAAAACCAATCAGCTACTCAATTGAGTCTGATAGCATAAGCAATATTCCACAACCATAGATGCCAGTACTTCAAGGAATGGAAGGAGGTACCTTTCTAAAGTCTTCTTCAGGATCAAACTTCATCTATATAATTACAAAATTTAGTTCCCTTTGTATTTAAATTATAGAAATCATCATATATAATACTTTCTGGCTCTATTTTGTTTTCACTTCAGTCATTTATATAACTTCCTGTGCTTCACAAAATTCTTCATATTTCCCATTTCTCATAGAACAGTATTATCACATCACATTCATGTACCATAATTTAGTTATTCTCCAGTCAATGACATCTGTCTTGTGCCAGTTCTTTGCTACTACAAAATTATTATTGAAGGTACTTAGTATCTAGATATAGATATGTATTCAAATTTATATAATCAAAAGGATCTATTTTATGTTCTGTGAATGCCACTATCTGATGCTTCTTATCTATGTGAAAGGTGCGTGATTTTGTTGTGTTCTACTTTAAAAAAATCGTGGTCTTTAATATTCTGTTCATGTATCTATTTTTAAATTAGAGTGTTTATATTTTATAAGATGTTGGTCTAAATCAATTTTCTCCCAGGTTTATAGGTTTCTTAGAAATTCTTGTGAAATGGATAGTTTTCCTCCCCATTTAATTCATGTCATCAGGCTTATTAAATACTAGGTTATTAAACTCAATTATTTCTGATTCTTCCTTAAATAGTTTGTTCCATTCATCTACTTTTTTATTTTTAAATTTTATTAAAATAAATTTTATAATGATTACTTTATACTAAAATTTAAGGTCACAAACTTGTTCGCCTTTCATTCTACCACTTTTTCTTTCATTTTTAACATTATTTTCTTTTAGATTCCAGATCTTTGTTCCTTTAAATTAATTTTGTGATTATTTTGTCTAGCTCTAAATTGGTAGATTGGTAAATTGATTGGCATAACACCAAATCTGTAAATTAATTTTGTCACTGTTACAATTTTTTGTTGTATTTGCACGGTGCAACTGTGAGCAGTAAACATTTCTCCAATTCTTTGTCAATTTAAAAAAACAGATTTGGTAGCTATTAGGCAGCCAGATGGCACACTGGATAGAGCTGAGTCTAGATTCAGGAAGATCTGAGTTCAAATCTCACCTCAGATACTTAACAGCTGTGTGATCCCTGGTAAATCATTTAACCACTGTTTGCCTCAGTTTCCTCATCTGTAAAATGGGGATAATAATAGCCCGTACTTTCCAGGGTTGTTGTGAGGATCAAATGAAATAATAATGGTAAAATACTTAGCACAGTACCTGATCATAGTATCTCCTTTTCCATTTAACAAATTCTGTTTCTCCAGGAATTCTTCTCTTCAGTGAATTTTTAGACCTCTTTTTACCATTTGGCCAATTCTGGTTTTTTTTTAAGGTATTATTTTCTTTAGTATTTTCCTGTGCCTCTTTTACCAAGCTGTAAGCTATTAATTTTCTTTTTCATAGTTTTCTTGCATCGTTCTCATTTCTTTCCCCAATTTTTCTCCACCACTTCTCTCTCTCTCTGTCTCTGTCTCTGTCTCTCTCTCTCTCTCTCAAATGTTCCAGGAATTCTTGAAGACTTTGGGTTTAATTACTATTTTTGAAGCTTTTTTCATTGCTGTTTTCACATGTTTGTCTCCTGAGGTTACGTCTTGGTCTTTCCTGCCACTAGAGCAGCCTTTTATGCTCAAATTCTTTTCGTTTTTGTTGTTTGCTCATTTTCCAGCCTATTTCTTAACTTGAACTTTATGTTAAAGTTGGGCTCTGCTCATCTGGGACTAAGGAGGCATTATTCCAAACCTCAGGCTTTTTCATGCTCCTATTTTCAGAGCTAGTTCTGAGGTGCTTCCAAGATGATATGATCCCAGGAGGTTTAGTCACTGCTTTCCTGGTCTGCACTCTGGTCTTTTACTAGGAAGTTCCCCTGGTCCCCTGCAATCTCAAGCACTAGAGCTCCCCTTTGCTTTGGTGTTGTGACCAGGGCCCCTGTTCCCTTATGATCAACCATCGGCATGTCTCTTCCATGGATCTGCAACTCAGAACTGTATATAGGTGATAGAATTGCCAATCAGCACCAGCTCTACCCAGTGCCAGTAAAGGGTCCCACCTCCTTGAAATCTCTTTCTGTCCAGTTGTCTTACTCCCTTACAGTCTCAGGACTGAGAGCTTCCACAGCTGCTACTGTGTCTGTTGTTGCTGCCACCAGATATGTAGACTTTGGACATGTTTCCACTATAGTTCCACAGGCTTCTCCTGCCAACCTCTTAAGTTTGCTTAGGCTGGAAAAATGTCTCACTCAGACCTTTTGCTGGCTGCACCACTCCAAAATTTGATTTGAGGTGTTATTTTAAAGTTTTTTGGAGGGGAATGTTGCGTAATTTTAGCTGGGAGACGACCCGTAATTTGCCATCTTGGTTCCACCTCCTGGATTAGTTTTTTAAGAAAACATTTCAGTGCATTTTGTTTGATATTGTATTTGTTTAATAGGGTATTTAATTAGTGCTAAATGTGAACTATATCCTATTACTATGCCCCAGCAAGCAATCATAAAATAGGTAGGGTTAAACCTAGTAGAACTGCCATATCACACATGTCTTAAGGAAGTTTGAATGGTCAATAAATTACTTGCATATTCACTTGAATTTAAAAGAAGTATATTAGGCTGCTACTGATGTGGGACAGGAACTTAGGAAAGAGACTAAGATGGAATAAAATAGACCTTAGAATCATCTATGTAGAAATGACAATTGAATCAGTGTCAGTTGATAAAATTTGCAAATTAGAGGGCATAGAAAGAAAAGAAAAGAGGGTTTAATTAGAGCTAGGAAGAAAATTCAATTAGTAGCTATGATATGGGTGATCTAGGAGTAGAGAATGAGGAGAGATCAGACAGTTAGGAAGAGAACCAAGGGAGAGCTGAGTCCTAAAAACAGAGAAGAGTAAGCATTCAGAATTAAAGGTCAGCAGTGTCAACTGATGCCTCTGCAGGTCAAGAAATGCTGTAGCTTCTTTGCTAGGACTTTATTTGATATGTTTCAATGAATATTCATTATATCTATAGTTAGTTTCTTTCCTGTATAATCACTAGTTTAGATATTAGGACTATATTTGTTGCATTAAATGAGTTTGATAGCATGTTTTCTTTTTTTGGGAAATAATTTGTGTAGTATTAAATATATGATAGAACTCACTTGCAAATCTGTTTGGACCAAGTGTTTTTTCCCCTTCCACTTTTAGTGTCTCCTTAATGACTAGTTCAATTTCATTTTCTGAGCCAGAAATAAAAATTCCTTGAAGTAAAGGTATGTCTTTTAAATAGCAGTGCTTTATATTTTGTTAATGTTATAATTTAAGATGTTAATACATAATTTTCCATATTCATTAAGGTTTTATTTTTGACACTATATAATTGGATATAGTTTGTTCTTATAAATATTATTATTTTCTATTTTACTATTATGGTTTATATGTATTTTTTGTTTTGGTAATTTGATTTTTTTTCTTTCTTGTCTTTGATAAGTTTAGTTAAAGGATTATCAGTTTTGTTAGAGTTTTCAAAGAACTAGCTTTTGCATTTAAAAATATATATAGTATTATTTTCCAGTTTATCAATTTCTCTTCTACTTTTAAGATTTCCTCTTTTGTACTTGTTTTGCATTTACTTGTTGATTTATTAAAAAAAACCCACATTCTGTTTGTTAAATATTTCTTTTAAAATTTTTGTTAATGTATGTTTTCATGGAAATATGCTTTTTTTGGGAGGATTGCCTTAGCTACATACCAGAAATTTTGGTATTTTTTTAAAAAATCATTTTCATTATCTTTTGACTAGCTATTGTTTGGTGACTGTAAAAAAGTATTGATTTAGTAGAATGAAATGCTGCCTAAAACTCTCTCTCTCTCTGTCTCTCTCTCATCCATTTATTAAAGCTTAAGTTATTATTATTACCTTATCTTTATACAGCTATTTCTTTTAATAGAATGTAAACTCCATGACAGTAAAGACTATTAAATTTTGATCTTTTTATTTTCTCCTCCTTAGAACAATACTTTGTACATGGTACAACTTAATAATAAAGATTTATATGATTGAATATAATATTTATTTTCTTGAGATTGTTTTCCTATAGGAAAAGAGGATATCCAGGGCCGGGGGTCAGGAGCAGGGGAAAATACACATATATGGATTTAGATCAGTAGGCATGAGAGAGCATAAATGGTTTTATGACAGAAATACAACTTAATGTCATTACACCATGTCGTGGATGGCCTTGAATGGCAAACAAAGAAGTTTGAATTTTATTGAGTATGCAAAAGGAAGATGCTGAAGATTTTTGGACAGAGCAGTAGCCTAACCAGAGATATACAAAATAACAGAGGACAAGGACATGTCCTGGTGTGATGGCCCCTCCTATTCCAGAATTAGCTTTTTTGTTTATCATCCAGGATCTTTTCACTATAAAGAACCTATTTGTTGGCTTCAACTACTAAAAAAAGTTGCTAGTAGGCTCCAGAAAAATCACAATCAGTGCAAAAAGATCAAGTCATCAGAATAATCAGGGACCAGGGGGAGTCTATCCTCCTATATTACTAAATTCTGGATAGATGACCTTTAATCTTCACCCCTACATAAACTCCCAAGATCTGGAGGAACTCCCTGAAATGTGCTCTTTCCCCTCTCTATCTCTTCCACTTTCCCCCAAGGTGACTCCCTCCCTAGCCAATGGAAATAACTTGTTTTTTGTGGAAGTATTCCTGAAGGCCTAATCCTGGAGCAGGAGATTCTTGGACTTCCAACAACTCTGTCTTTGTTACAACAGTCCAACTCAAAGACAATAGTCTCTATCATTTTGAGTCTTTATTTGGACATATTTGTCAGTGGAAGACTCTTAAATATCTGCCTGTATTTAGATTATACACAGAGTTTAAGAGGAGCAGTGCCAGGGAGATTGCAAAGTGACTGATTTCATTGGATGAGTCCACTTCCCCTTCTGGCCCCTTTTTGCACAATTGTGAAATGAGCCTTGTCAATCATGAAAAGAGGCAAATGAGAATGTGTTTATAACCTTTGTGTCTCTCTCTCCTTCCTATAATTTGCCCTGTTGGTTACTTGCCTGGTTTGGGGTCTACTGTCTTAGACACAACAGAACCTAGTATTCACTCCTTAGTGATCCTAGCACCTGTAGATGCTGAATCTTTAACAACAGTATTGCTGTTGTTGCTTTCAAATAATCACTAAGCATCTTACAGAAAACACAGAAGCAAAGAGAGAAGTTATATAATTAACTTTTAAGCTTTACAGAGCATAATCTTTAAGCAAGCATGTGAAGCAGGTAATATAAGTAGTCATCTCCATTTTACAAATGAGGAAACTGAGGAACAACATACCTACTAACTTATCCATGGCTTTGCAATCAATATGAGATATGAGTAGGACTTGAACCCAGGTTTTGAGAGTCTAATTCTAGTGTGCTTTTCATCTTGCATTGACAGAGAGGAGGGAAAAAATTTCTTCCAAGGAGTACAAATTGTTCAAGATGCAATTTAAAAATCTTTGTGCAAATATTTGGATAGAGTTAACTTCAAGGGATAGATACACATCCCAAGAAGGCTCTTTTAATTTTAATACCCTGTATATACTTAGATTGGCTAAATAAAATCAATACTTTTACCAACTGTTTAATTGACATATTTGGTTAGACCCTTGAGGTAAAAAATTCCACTGTAAAGTTGAAAAACAGGATGCCCAACTATGGGTTCTGATGCCCATCTCTACAAACATGTCTATGAACTTTAATAATCAGAAACAAGTCACCTCCTCAGGAAGCCACCCATGTAAGTGAGGAGTTAGGGTCTTGGTCCTGAATCTTGGCACGGTACACTCTCATAACTCTTTTCAAGAAAAGAGGAAGCAAAGCAATAAATTGGAGCAAGTTTAGTGTGCTTAGATAAGGTGCAAATGAAAGTCCTGTAGAATGATGAGGAAGACTAAAACCAGCCTTGAAACAGTATCACAGGACTGTGTATTCAGCTGTAATGTTTGGGGGTGGCTAAAGATCTTCCCCGCCCATTAATAGGACTCTTATGGAGCCCATTAAGGCAAGCTTACTTAAAGGAAGGCTTTCACACCTTTTGGTACTAAGCTAATTAGGCAATGAGTCAGGTTGTGATGCCTTCTGGCTCTGAGCCTATTAGCCAAAAGAGTATATATTCAGAGGGGTGAGCTTTTGCTTTGGGGGTTTCCTTATGAGGAAGATGTTGTGATTCCCTGGCTGAGACTCTGAGTGGCCATGTGTTCAGAGCCCTCTGACTCCTCAGAGGTAAAGGCTCTCTCAATTCAGTGGTGGATGTAAAGCTTTGATGCAGTTAGTAGAGCCCTGTCTGTTGGTCTTTATTTCTCTTCTTTGTATTTCCTGTTTGTATTGCATGTGATTAAAAAGATTGTTGACCCCTGACACAGTTATCTTTCCTTAGTAAGGCAGATGTAAGAACCTTCACTAGCAGCCATCTTGGCATGTGCAAGTGTGGTTGTTATTACACCAGTTGATCTTGGTGGTCACAATAGTATTAGTTTTTTTAATAGGTAAATCTATAGACGATATCTGATATCATTTTTTTAACATTAGTCCCTGAGTGGGAAACAAATATACATGATAAAATTTCATACCCTGCCCACCCCCCCATGACGTAGATCTATAATAATAGAATAAAAAAGAAAAGGGAAAAATTGGTTGAGCAACAATCTAAAAAATAAGGATGCTTGCAGCAGTATTTTTCCTTGCTTTAGCCTCTGGCTAAAGGTAAACATAAGGGGGAATATTGACCAAAACGATCACAATTCCCCAGGCAAAGGCAAAAAAAAAGATCATCAAGCTTCCAGAATCTCCATATAGACTCCTATTCTAGTGATATATTTCTCTATTGTAAGCAGAAAGGACATTGGAAACATGATTGCCCCCTTGGATCTACTGGCATCACTTCAAGTCCTTAGAGCGAATTAATACCTTTATTTTAGGAAGTCTCTTTTTTCTAGAATGATAGAAAATCAGAATGACTCAACACTGGTACTCCTTTTAGGACCTTCATTAGTCTTTGTTCTGACTCTGATGAACTTATCTTTCCCATTAAAGTTGGAAATAAAATGTATAATTGTATTGATGATGCTAGTGCCGTTTATTTCGTATTAGCCTTTTCTAAGTTGCCTGCATCATGAAAGAGGGTGATTTAAAAAAAATCTTGCACGATCTTATATTAATGAATAAAATTTTATACCAAAATCAGCTCTCCCTGATGTCTGTAATTACTATAATATTGATGCTAAACTCTTTCCCCCATAAACAGGAACTTCTTTCCACTCGCCACTCAATTAAGACTAAGATAAGATTTTGGAATAGGCAGGGGTAAAAATAAAACTGCTAGGTGTTTCAAAGCTTTCAAAAAAAATCTGTAGTCTCTGCTAGGTCTTCTCAATCCTAGCCAGATTGGAATTGCAGAGATCAAGATAGATAAGACAGGAACAAAACCTTTTTTCCCCCAGTTTTCAGAAATTTATACCATTGTAAAGTGATTAGATTGTAACTGAAATATCTTTTATGTAAATTCCCTAATTATAGTTTCAATGTTTTTGCAATGCTGAAATATCCTAGTGATTTTTTTAAAAACAGAACTTAGTTATTTAGTTAAATTAGAAGCAAAGTCACCCAAAAGAAATTGGAATGGACTATGTAACCCAAAATACGAATGCTTTGCAATTAATTGGTACTTTTCAAGAAAATTTGTAAAGGAAAGATTTAGTGGACTGATACACTGGATTATGATTGATAAATGAGATGAGAAGGACTAAGAAAGTAGCAAAGACTATGTGAAATGAAGAATAAGAGTGCAAAAAGAGTGATGCTGTTTTGAAGTTTGTAGGGCTCTAATCAAAATCCACAGCAAATAAAGAAAAGAGGAGAATGGGTTGAAAGTTAAAGAAAGTGAGAGTCCATTCACATTAACAGTGTGAATGTGAAGCTCAATTAAAGGGCACACGAAGTGAGAATTTGGATTTTTGGAAAGAGGATTGAGCAGTACTTTTGTTTTGTTGTATTTTGTTTGTCTCGTTAAAATAAGAAGAATATGAGAAACTATGCCTATGAACTTGTGAACACTATTTGGAGGAATGCCTGTTCAAATCCTTTTTGGAGATTTTTCCTTATCTCTCAGCTTTATTTCACTAATCTGGATGCTCTTTTTGATTTAGTAAATAGATGAAAATATAGAAGGTTATGTTACTATCTTTACGTGAGGAATATATTAATATGTAGTAATCATTAACAGTGGATATGTTTGTAATTTCCATATTTTAGAAGAGCCTCAGGGGCCCCTAAAGAGAGAAGTGATAATGTGACTGCCACATTAAATATTTGGAAATAGACCAACTTAAAGTACAGTTATCCCTTCCACATCGTGGGAGTTAGGAACGTGATGCCACTGTGATCTGAAAAATGTACATAAAATTTTTGTCCCTCCCTTCATGCCAGAGAAGGCCTGAATTGTTTTATTTTTCATTTATGGGGTATTTGTAGTACATTATTGTAAAATTTGGGTTGATATTCTATAACAATATACATATATTTTATGCATTTCTGATTTTCTAAACTTTTTCTGTGTCATTTGCTGGCCTTTATGTATCATCTTTGACTTCCACAAAACTCTCCCGAAATACCCATTTAATTTCTTATGTCAGGCCATGATGTATAGAAACCCTGATTGGAAAGTCACAATATGGAAGAGATAACTGTAGTGGGTCCTACAATTTAAGGTATTGGCAGCAAACAACACTTGGGAAAAGTAAGCTTTTGAATAATACCAATTTTAATTGTACATCTGGATTGGATTTCTTTGATTTTGTTTAAAATTAAATTATAATGGGGTATCATTTAAAGTGAGATGTGTCCCCTTTCAGGATAGCTGTGATGTTACACCCTCTATAGGTAGATCAAAACTTAATGTAAAATATGCTTAATATTTGACACAACGGCAATATGTTAAGAAATTGCATTAGTGAGAATTAAAAGTATAATTTCATATTCTGTACTGGTCTCTGAAAACAATCAGCACAGAATACCAAAATTGATAGATGTTTGCAATGATTTTCTGTGTAAGATAATTTGGAAATGCATTCAAATAAATTAGTCATTTGACTGACCATAAATTTTGTTTTACATTTTAAAATCCATAATATTGTTTACATAATTGTTAAGCTTCTGATTTGTCTTGCATTGCGCTTTTTGGGAAATCATTTTATAAGAAATGCTGTTAATCTGAAAACTATGTAGAGGGTGATGTCATTGTATCTCTAGAAAATTAAATCATCTTTTGATCTGATTGCTCTTAAATTATGAATTGAACTGTTAGAGAATGTGGTCACAATGTTTAAAAGCTATTAAGTATTTGAGTATATTTTGCTTTAAAATGAATAATAATTATAACTTACTCTTTGGGGAAAATACACAAGATTTATGGAACTTTCGGTCACTGATTATGAAAGTTATAAAATTGCATCAGGAATAGTATGTATTGAAGTTACTATTATTGAAACACTGTGAGAAAAATGATGATAATAATTAAACCTAGCCAGAAGATGTTATTGGTGAAACTTGCTATTTGAAGTAAAATCTCTTAGGGCTAAAATTTGATAATGTTATGAGTTTTGACTTCAGGTATAACTATATGAATTATCATGATATCAGTAATTCACTGTTCAAGGGAGATGCCATGAACTACTCAAAGGGAGTACAATTTGGGAACAACTACAGTTGGATGTCTGTATTTAGTAAGGCTGAGAAGAAGGCCTTACAAATGTAGTGACAGGGATCCTCTTAGTTTTCTCATTGTATTATTTGCTTACCTAATGTTGAACCTTGGTATGATACCCTCTGAATATTGTGAAATTTTGCTACATTATTGACTGTTCCAAAAGGTTAACTATCACTCTTAACTTAGAATCAAACAGAGATAAACACACTTTATCCTGTTATGCTTCATGTCAAGTCAGTCTGTGCCCTTGAAGGGACAGTTTTGATATTGTTACAGCCACATCCTTCCTTCTTCCTTTCATAACAAATTTCTATAGCCATGGCAGGTGAATTGTAAATGGTGCATGTGTGTATATGTATGTGTATATGTATACATATTTCTTCTGAACTTGTAGTCACTATATGTTTCAAATTCCTAACATAAACAACTAGGAAAATGAGCTCTCAAGCTTGTCATCCATTCCTTTGTTAATGGTTATGCATTCATCTGTAATATTTAGTTTTTATAGTATCTCTCTCTCAATATAGATGTAAATATATCTATATCAAGAAAGAGTGATATAGATAGATCTATATTGAGATATGTGTGTATATCCTTGGAGGGGGAAAGGGCAAAGATACGATGTGATAAAAGAAAAATATGATGCGATATAGATGTCAAAATGTGGTGGAGTTGTGAACTGATCCAACTGTTCTGGAGAACAATTTGGAACAATGCCCAAGGGCTATAAAAATGTGCCTATCCTTTGATCCAACAATACCACTACTAGGTCTGTATCTCAAAGAGATCATTAAAAAAGGAAAAGGACCCGTATATACACCCATATTTATAAAAACTCTTTTTGTGGTGGCAAAGAACTGGAAATTAAGGGAACGCCTATCAAGTGGGGAATGGCTGAACAAATCGTGGAATATGAATGTAATGGAATACTATTGTGCTAAAAGAAACGGTGAGCAGGAAGATTTCAGAAAAAAAAACTTGGACTTACATGAACTTATGCTGAGTGAAGTGAGCAGAACCAGGAGAACATTATACAGTAACAGCAACATTGTGCAATGATCATGTATGATTGACTTAGCTCTTCTCAGCAATATAATGATCCAAAACGATTCCAAAAGACTCATGATGGAAAATGCTATCCACATCCAGAGAAAGAACTATGGAGTCCGAATGCAGATTGAAGCAGACTCTTTTCACTTTTTTGTTGCTTTTCCCTTTTCTTCTGTTTCTTCTTTCACAACGTGACTAATGTGTAAACTTGTTTCCATGATTGCACATGTATAACCTATATCAGACTGCCTGCTGTCTTGGGGAGGGTGGTGGGAGGGAGAAAATATTTGGAACTCAAAATCTTATAAAAATGAATGTTGAAAATTATTTTTGCATGTTATTAGAAAAAATAAAATACTTTTTACAATAAATTAAAAAAAGAAAAATATTTGGTGAGTCAAATGTCAGTGGTAACTTTGGAGAGAGTAATTTCATTTGAAAATGTGGTTAGAAGCCAAATTATAGATAGTTTAGAAGAGATCATGTTGTGTTGTTAAGCAAAATTGTCTCATTAGCATGGCTTTTGTTTCTTTTGAGTGGAAGTACTTTCAGCTGTTAAGTGCTAAGCCCCAGGCCCAGGGCCCTGTCAGGTGTGAAACCTGTGTGGGTGTGGATTGGTGACTTAG